>OY754979.1:16324546-16327046 GCA_963576475.1 Molanna angustata
TGCTGCGTTATATGAATGGTACTGTAAATATCTCAACGGGATATACACCTTATTTTCTTTTTCACGGTCGTGAACAAATTCTGTCAGGTGAGATGCATCAACGGTATCAACCTGGACCCATCTCAGTAGATGAAATGCAAATAGAAAAGCCCCATGATTATGCTGAAATGCTAGATGAATTAAGAATTATTTTTTTTGAAGTTCAGAAGAATCTTATGTCAGCTTTTAAACGCAATGCCACTTTGTATAACAAAAATAGGGTCGAACGCTCTTATAATGTAGGTGACTTTGTCTACCGGAGAAATTTTATAAACTCCAAAGGCGCTGAATTCTTTTCATCAAAATTAGCTCCACGCTTTGTTAGAAACAAAATTATAGCAAAAATATCACCTGTAGTTTATACATTAGCGAATGAACAAAATAAGTCTGTAGGGAACTTTCACATTAAGGATCTCTTAAAACCAGATTAATATTAAATTTTTTTGATGTCTGTATCATCAGTATGATACAACTGTATCATATAATTTGTATGTTTTCATTGCCAATACATGACATCCATATCTGCTTAATGCTATTATCATTCTCAGGATTATAATATGTCAGATGACCAAATTAATCAAACATTGATAAATGTTTACACTGTAAATATACTGTTTTTTTTTATAATGAGAAATTTCTCGAGGAACATATTGGTACTCTGATGGCATATGTTTAATATGATGGGTTCCTCGACAAATTTAAATTTAATTATATTGTGGGGAATGCTGTGATGGAGTATTTCTTCACAATATTGAGATGTCATATACTTTTGTTTTCATTCAGATGAGTTAGTTCTATTTTTATGTCAAAATTTGTAGAGCTACATTGTACTTGCTTTTTTATATTAAAATGTTATCCTATATTGTTTAGATGTTGGACTATTAAACTGATATTTTCCAAGGAAAATTGTCTAGTATATGTCATACAGATTGTGTTGATGGTAAATATGATCCTGAATGAAAACCTAAGTATATCAATTTGATAAAAGTTTATATCTAGAGCTCCTTTTTATTTCATGTAGGTTGCTGTATAATATGTAATGTTCTTGTTTATAAATACCAATTTCATATTGTAATATGAAATTGATTGTTATATGTCATGGTATAACTTAAAATACTGAAATGCCATTATATTCTGTTTTTTTTATTACAATAATAGGAAATTTATTTGATAATTCACTCATTTTTCTACCATATAAGAGCTATATCTATGGTATCACGTGCATGGAATGCCATGGTCTTCTTCCAGATAACTGTGTCGACCAACTCAGTTATCGTAGACTGCATCTGGAGATTTAGTTTGGTCAACTAGATGTCTGATGTAATCAAAACGAAGAGACTCTGATCATTGTCTGTCACATGAGATACATGAGGTGACACACTTGGTGTGCGACAGAAGAGATTACAAATTGTTGAACGTTATAAATTTTCTCAAATCTTATCATTCTGTAGACTATTTTTATATAACCTTGCATGGACTAGTGTCCTTAATCATAACAAAGAGACACTGTCACATGAGATACATGAGGTGACACACTTGGTGTGCGATAGAAGAAATTACAAATTGTTGAACGTTATAAATTTTCTCAAATCTTATCATTCTGTAAACTATTTTTTATAACCTTGCATGGACTAGTGTCCTTAATCATAACAAGGAGACATTGTCACATGAGATACATGAGGTGACACACTTGGTGCGATAGAAGATATTACAAATTATTGAATGTTACAAATTTTCTCAATTCTTGTCATTTTGTAGATTATTTTTTATATAATTTTGTATGTACTAGTATCCTTAATCATGACGAAGAGACACTGTTACATGACATACATGAGGAGACACACTTGCTGTGCAATAGAAAAAGTTTCAATTTATTAGACGTTATAAATTTTTATTAAATGTAGTCATTAGATATTACATTTTTGATGTTCTGTCTGGCTGATGCTTTTATGTATGACATATTGGGTAATCTATTACCAAACCTGATCTCTAATACCATGATATATAACAACATTTTAGTTAAGATTGAATTCTGTTATGATCAAAATAGTGTAATGCAAATTCAATATTGGACTTATCACATTCTTGAAATATTAATTTTAAAATTGCATTATATTATTATTTGCTATGGAGAAATAAGATGCTGGTATGAAATTTCTTTTGTTTAATATAAAAATGTTTTTCATCTGGGATCAAAGTGGATAAATTTTATGCATTTATCTTCCCGATGAATTTTCTTATCATGGGTAAGGTGTTTATAGGAGGTACTCATGATAACTGATGTTTATAGTTATTGATAATGATTATTAAAATAATGATATTTTACATTTGCTATGTCTGACACATAAATCTTTCATAGAAAAATTTACATGTTAGCTTTCACATTTCTTGGCTTACAATTAAGACTTACATGTATGATACTGAGCTAAGCTCACAATTTGATATGATGACTATGATGCTG
>OY754979.1:16332046-16464546 GCA_963576475.1 Molanna angustata
CTAAGAAAGGTATTTGTCTGTTATTTTCCTTCTCCATTGTAAACTTTATATCTTTATGAATGCTGTTAATAGTGTTCAAAAAATTATTTAATTCTTCTTCTCCGTGAGACCATACTACGAATGTGTCATCCACATATCTTAGCCATTTCTTTGGTTTGAGTATTACTTTCTTTAAGACTTCTTCTTCAAACCTCGTCATAAATAAGTTGGCGACTGCTGGTGACAATGACAAACCCATAGGTGCTCCTTTTATTTGTTTGTATGTCTTATTGTTGTAATAAAAAAATGTGTTATTTAAACAGTGATAAAATAAATTTAAAATATCGTCTGTGGTATTGAGTGTTTCTTTGATTATATCTAGTGTCTCGTTAATTGGAATATTTGTAAATAAAGAAACAACGTCAAAACTCACAAGAATATCTGTACTTTCCAGTTCTAAGTCAGTGATGAGTGATATGAAATGTTCTGAGTTTTTGACATAGGAGTCTGCGGATTCTACATAGGGCTGCAACATATTCGCGAGGAATTTAGAAAGCATTTGTAACGGCGAACCAATGGAACTAACAATTGGTCTGAGAGGAATATCTTTCTTATGAATTTTTGGAAGACCATATAATTTATATATAAATGATAAATATAAATATATATATATATATATATAAATATATATATATATATATATATATATATATATATATATATATATATATATATATATATATATATATATATATATATATATATATATATATATATATATATATATATATATATATATATATATATATATATATATATATATATATATATATATATATATATATATATGTTATATTTGATGTTTTCACGGGTGAAATATGTTATAATATTTTTATCTCGGTTTTCCCGTGTCAGTAGGTCTTGACTAAGACCATTTGTCTTCCGACGTTTCGCCTGAATATCACCAGGCATTTTCAAGGACTTAACAAAAAGCACGCGCGCGACACACGTCTACGTGTGAGCAGACGTGCGCCGCGCGCGCGCCCCTCGCAAAGTCCCCGAAAATGCCCGGCGACACCCAGGCGAAACCTCGGAAGACAAACGGTCCCAGCCAAGACCCACCGACACGGGAAAACCGAGACAAAAATACCACAACATACAATTACAGCGGTTGAATCAGCCATTCACAAATGCACCAATAATACTGCCGAAACAATTAGACAAGAAACATGCTCGATTTTAAGAAAAAATACACCACCAAAATGCAATTTATCAAAACTAGAAATAATAGCCCTCAAAGAATTACGCAACAACAAAGATTTGATAATCCTTCCAGCTGATAAAGGCAATGCCACAGTAGTGATGAACAGTGAAGATTATAAATCGAAAATGACCGATATCCTTGAAGACCCAGCATACAAAATACATGCAAGCAACCCAATCACGTATCTTGAGAAAACCACGAAAACTAAAATAATGGAAACAAAACTTAGTGATGATATCAAGAAGTCACTTATTCCACGAGAGAAGTCGTCACGCTTTCCAAAATTATATGGTCTTCCAAAAATTCATAAGAAAGATATTCCTCTCAGACCAATTGTTAGTTCCATTGGTTCGCCGTTACAAATGCTTTCTAAATTCCTCGCGAATATGTTGCAGCCCTATGTAGAATCCGCAGACTCCTATGTCAAAAACTCAGAACATTTCATATCACTCATCACTGACTTAGAACTGGAAAGTACAGATATTCTTGTGAGTTTTGACGTTGTTTCTTTATTTACAAATATTCCAATTAACGAGACACTAGATATAATCAAAGAAACACTCAATACCACAGACGATATTTTAAATTTATTTTATCACTGTTTAAATAACACATTTTTTTATTACAACAATAAGACATACAAACAAATAAAAGGAGCACCTATGGGTTTGTCATTGTCACCAGCAGTCGCCAACTTATTTATGACGAGGTTTGAAGAAGAAGTCTTAAAGAAAGTAATACTCAAACCAAAGAAATGGCTAAGATATGTGGATGACACATTCGTAGTATGGTCTCACGGAGAAGAAGAATTAAATAATTTTTTGAACACTATTAACAGCATTCATAAAGATATAAAGTTTACAATGGAGAAGGAAAATAACAGACAAATACCTTTCTTAGACGTTTTAGTGTTAAAAAAAGCAAACGGTAAACTGGGGCACACAGTATATAGAAAGCCCACACACACCGATAGATACCTACACGCAACGTCCAATCATCACCCCGCACAAATATGCTCAGTCGCAAAAACACTAATAACAAGATCAAAAAGAATTGCAGACCACGAGCATAAAAAACAAGAATTAGAATACACGAAAAATGCTCTACGTTGTAATGGTTTCTCAGACTATATAATAAACAAAGCATTAAAGAGTCCAAAAACAGTGAAAGAAAAATCCAATGAAACACCATTATCAACAGCCCGACTACCATATATCAAAGGCGTCACCGATAAAATCAGCCGTCTATTAAACAAAAATAACATACGTACCGTTTTCAGCACAACAAATAAAATATCAACCTTTCTAAGAAACCCGAAAGACATCATTCCACTTGAAGCTCATGGAGTATATGAAATACCGTGCGGATCGTGCAATAAGACTTATGTAGGAAGAACCAATCGAAAAGTTGAAGCACGAATAGCGGAGCACAGAGTCGACATGAGAAACAAAAAACTTACATCCTCACTTGTACAACACTCGCTCACAGAAGGACATACAATAGATTTTGACCATTCAAAAATAATAGCAAGTTTAAACAGTGAACCTCTCAGAATTTACAGGGAAGCTATAGAAATATATAAGAGAAGGGATATAATGAACAATCGGGACGACGGAGTTCGTTTGCCTAGTACCTGGAAGAACATTTTAGATGACAAACAATACATTAATAATATTAATAATACCATAGCGAAAATAACCCCAAATCACAACAATAATAATATTAATGTCACAACTAAAATAAACAATAAATCACAACACAAAAATAATGATAAAATATTATTACCAACGAACACGACAGCAGGTGGGCGTGTCACAAGGAGCCAATCACGTCGCGCTAACAATATTTGACATAAGCGGCCATCTTGTACGCTACGAGTCACTTGACGGTGAGTTTTCAGTGTGAGTGGACGTGTGTCGCGCGCGTGCTTTTCGTTGGGTCCTTGGGGGTGCCTGGTGGTATTCGGGCGAGGCGTCGGAGGGCGGGTGGTCTTGGTCGGGACCTGCTGGCGCGGGGGGACCGAGATGGAAGTGTTGTAGCATGTTTCGCCCGTGGGGGCATCGAGTGTGACATATATATGTATATGTATGTGTATGTATATATATATATATATATATATATATATATATATATATATATATATATATATATATATATATATATATATATATATATATATATATATATATATATATATATATATATATATATATATATATATATATATATATATATATATATATATATATATATATATATATATATATATATATATATATATATATATATATATATATATATATATATATATATATATATATATATATATATATATATATATATATATATATATATATATATATATATATATATATATATATATATATATATATATATATATATATATATATATATATATATATATATATATATATGTGTGTATGTGTATATATATATATATGTGTGTGTATGTATATATGTGTATATGTATATATGTATGTGTGTATTTATATATGTGTGTGTGTATATGTATATATATATGTATATATGTGTTGTGTTTGATGTTTTCGCGGGTGAAGTATGTTGTGGTATTTTTGTCTCGGTTTTCCCGTGTCGGTGGGTCTTGGCTGGGACCGTTTGTCTTCCGACGTTTCGCCTGGGTGTCGCCGGGCATTTTCGGGGACTTGGCGAGGGGCGCGCGCGCGGCGCACGTCTGCTCACACGTAGACGTGTGTGGAAAACCGAGATAAAAATATTATAACATATTTCACCCGTGAAAACATCAAATATAACATATAAATATATATATATATATATATATATATATATATATATATATATATATATATATATATATATATATATATATATATATATATATATATATATATATATATATATATATATATATATATATATATATATATATATATATATATATATATATATATATATATATATATATATATATATATATATATATATATATATATATATATATGAAATTATTATTATCTTTGGGGTTATCCCGCGTCAAAATCAGATCCTTGGAAGGATCTTTCGTCAACCGACGTTTCGCCTGGATCACACCAGGCATCTTCAGGGCCTTGTTGATAGATTCTCGCTTCGTGTGTCAGTGCAAGCCCGTCCGTTCGAGCCGAGAACCTAGCACCAAGTGAAGATTGGAAAGTTAAAGTTTAAACTGTTGGGGTAGATGGGTTTTCCCCGCTTTTGTTCGCCTTAATGGCTTTTGACTGGCTTCTGGTGATTCGCCTCACGCTTAATGATGTATCTATTGTATTAATTTTATTTGTTTGGCGTTTAACATTTAATGGGTTTACTGTAATGGGATTTTTATTGCTGTCAATTTCTGAGGTATTTAATGAATGTTTTATAATGTTATTTTTATTTTTATTGTCGATTCTATTTTTATGTAAGATATTTTTCCAGGCCAGCGGGAGACGCACACCATCGTCTCGATTATTCACGACATTCTTCCTTTTGTAAATTTCGATTGCATCTCTATAAATTCTTACTGTTTCTGTGTTAATACTTGCAACTACGCGTGCATTATCGAAATCGATTTGATGTCCTTCGTTCAGAGTATGTTGGACTAGTGAAGACGTTAATTTTCTATTGTTTGAATCCACTCTATGCTCCGCGACCCTGGCTGATATTTTTCTGTTACTTTTTCCCACGTATGTCTTGTCGCATGATTTACATGGTATTTCGTATATGCCATGAGACTCTAGAGGGATTTTGTCTTTTACATTTCGCAGAAGGGTTGATATTTTATTTTCTGTTCTAAAGACTGTTCTAATATTATGTTGATTTAGAAGGCGACTGATTTTATCTGTGGTTCCTTTTATGTATGGTAAAAAAGCTGTAGCTAACGGTTTTTCAGAAATAGTTTTATCAATTTTTATGACGTTTTTATTAGTTTGACGTTTGACTGCTTTATTTATAACAAAATTGGAGAAGCCATTACATTGCAGGGTTTTTTTGAGGTTATTTAATTCATTTTGTTGGTGGTCGGAGTCGGTTATTTTTATAGCTCTGGAAACTAATGTATTAGCTACCGATGCAATACCGATACCGATACCGATGCACCCATTGTTATGGGACATGTTAGATAATGTCATTGAGCTCCGAATTCAAAATAATACGCAAATAAATACCGACCGGCAAATTAATAAATTCAATCGTTTTCAAAATAAAATACAGAAACCCCAACCGACACTAGATTCGAGTAAACTGATTCATAATTTAACTGATTTTCAACTAGATGACGACATGACTTCGGTTTTGTCTAAAGGATTTAATTTCGGCGTAGTACCACCCAAAATACCTAATGAAGAGATCATTACAGGAATAGAATCCGCGTTACATAAATTAAACGAAAATATGGCTGAAACTATTCGCCAAGAAACATGCCACATTCTTAGAAAGTCACTTCCACCTAAAAGTAATATTACAAGAAACGAAGCCCGAGCTCTCAAAGAATTACGTTCAAATACAGATATAATTATACTTCCAGCGGATAAAGGCAATGCCACAGTGATTATGAAAAGTGAGGAATATCACTCTAAAATGACTAATATATTAAATGATCCGGCATACAAACTTCATAACAAAAATCCAATTACATACCTAGAAAAAACAACAAAATCTAAAATAATAGCATCAAATTAAACGAAGACTTAAAGAAATCATTGATACCGCGCGAAAAATCATCCCGCTTCCCCAAATTGTATGGTTTACCAAAAATCCATAAAGACAATGTTCCACTTAGGCCCATAGTGAGTTCAGTAGGATCGCCCCTCCAATCGCTTTCAAAATACCTATCGAAATATTTACAACCGGATGTAGAACTAGCAAACTCTTACGTAAAAAACTCGGAACACTTCGTTCAAATAATAGAAGACCAAAAGTTAGAAAAAACAGATATTCTTGTTAGTTTTGATATTGTGTCACTTTTTACCAACATACCTACCGATGAGGCACTTTCCGCAGTAAAAGAAATTTGTGAACCATCAAAAGACATAACTGAATTGATAGAACATTGCTTAAATAATACATTTTTCATTTATGACGATAAAATATACAAACAGATTAAAGGAGCACCAATGGGTTCGCCTCTTTCACCGCCGGTTGCAAATCTTTTTATGACAAAATTTGAAATAGACGCCTTAGAAAAATCACATTTGAAACCGAAACTCTGGATTAGATACGTGGATGATACGTTCATAATATGGCCCCACGGATTGGAGGAACTAAACAAATTTCTAATTTATTTAAACGGGCTCCACAGCGATATAAAATTTACAATGGAATTAGAAAATAATAATCAAATACCATTTTTAGACGTCCTAGTTATTAAGAAGGATGATGGTAGCCTTGGTCATACGGTTTACCGGAAAGCCACACATACAGATAGATATCTACATGCATCCTCTAACCATCACCCGGCACAAATTGCATCGGTAGCTAATACATTAGTTTCCAGAGCTATAAAAATAACCGACTCCGACCACCAACAAAATGAATTAAATAACCTCAAAAAAACCCTGCAATGTAATGGCTTCTCCAATTTTGTTATAAATAAAGCAGTCAAACGTCAAACTAATAAAAACGTCATAAAAATTGATAAAACTATTTCTGAAAAACCGTTAGCTACAGCTTTTTTACCATACATAAAAGGAACCACAGATAAAATCAGTCGCCTTCTAAATCAACATAATATTAGAACAGTCTTTAGAACAGAAAATAAAATATCAACCCTTCTGCGAAATGTAAAAGACAAAATCCCTCTAGAGTCTCATGGCATATACGAAATACCATGTAAATCATGCGACAAGACATACGTGGGAAAAAGTAACAGAAAAATATCAGCCAGGGTCGCGGAGCATAGAGTGGATTCAAACAATAGAAAATTAACGTCTTCACTAGTCCAACATACTCTGAACGAAGGACATCAAATCGATTTCGATAATGCACGCGTAGTTGCAAGTATTAACACAGAAACAGTAAGAATTTATAGAGAGGCAATCGAAATTTACAAAAGGAAGAATGTCGTGAATAATCGAGACGATGGTGTGCGTCTCCCGCTGGCCTGGAAAAATATCTTACATAAAAATAGAATCGACAATAAAAATAAAAATAACATTATAAAACATTCATTAAATACCTCAGAAATTGACAGCAATAAAAATCCCATTACAGTAAACCCATTAAATGTTAAACGCCAAACAAATAAAATTAATACAATAGATACATCATTAAGCGTGAGGCGAATCACCAGAAGCCAGTCAAAAGCCATTAAGGCGAACAAAAGCGGGGAAAACCCATCTACCCCAACAGTTTAAACTTTAACTTTCCAATCTTCACTTGGTGCTAGGTTCTCGGCTCGAACGGACGTGCTTGCACTGACACACGAAGCGAGAATCTATCAACAAGGCCCTGAAGATGCCTGCTGTGATCCAGGCGAAACGTCGGTTGACGAAAGATCCTTCCAAGGATCTGATTTTGACGCGGGATAACCCCAAAGATAATAATAATTTCATATTTTCAAATACCCGTGAAAACCTTTCTAGTAACATATATATATATATATATATATATATATATATATATATATATATATATATATATATATATATATATATATATATATATATATATATATATATATATATATATATATATATATATATATATATATATATATATATATATATATATATATATATATATATATATATATATATATATATATATATATATATATATATATATATATATATATATATATATATATATATATATATATATATATATATATATATATATATATATATATATATATACCGTCAAGTTGAGCTTTCAGTGTGAGTAGACGTGTGTCGCGCGCGTGCTTTTCGTTAAGTCCTTGAAAATGCCTGGTGATATTCAGGCGAAACGTCGGAAGACAAATGGTCTTAGTCAAGACCTACTGACACGGGAAAACCGAGATAAAAATATTATAATATATATATATATATATATATATATATATATATATATATATATATATATATATATATATATATATATATATATATATATATATATATATATATATATATATATATATATATATATATATATATATATATATATATATATATATATATATATATATATATATATATATATATATATATATATATATATATATATATATATATATATATATATATATATATATATATATATATATATATATATATATATATATATATATATATATATATATATATATATATATATATATATATATATATATATATATATATATATATATATATATATATATATATATATATATATATATATATATATATATATATATATATATATATATATATATATATATATAAAGGGTTAACTCAATTCAAAGCCCGTGGTACCAAGTGGCTACTCGATGTGGGTAGAACCCAAAATGAAAGTAACGTTGCAACAATAATTTCTTAACTTATTGTTTTTTGTTGTCTGTTTAGATTGTGTGTACCTATTTCACTTTTAAATCTGTATTTTTTAATTTAAAATATGTAATTATTCCTAATGTTTATTTTTATAGATTTCTTATTCTTTTGTTTTTTACTGTAATGTAATAATTTCACAAATGTACAGGTGGCTGCTTCAGAACAGATTTATTCTAGTGAGGCGGCTATCTTATATTAAAATAACTAGCTTTTATGTCCCGCCGTTGGCCGAGAATGTAAAATTGTGAAGGAATAAGCAATCGTTTTGATAATATTGTAACCCAATTATTTTGCAAAATCGGACTATGAAAAGTGGTTTGAAATTTGATTGAGTTTAAGCATTGCAAAATGTTCAAGTGATGGCCACAACCCATTCTTTTTTATATATTGCTATAAATTGTGAATGAAGTATAATATACAATTTCTGCACGCATGGACTATGCGAAATGGTTTTAAATATGACTGTTTATCAACGTTGTAAAGAGATTGGTTTGGCCACAACCCCCATTTTTAAATATTATCATCGAAAACAAATTGTAATATGTACCTATTGAAAATTTAGTAATTTTGGATGTTGGGATGTGGTTAAAATTTGATTAAACAAATGTACTGAAAAGATCTAGTGTTGGTCACATCCCATTCGTTTTTATATTTTTTCATCAAGTGTGCATTATATTTTTGCACAATTAGACTGATAAACTTAAAATTGACACAAAATTCTACATTAACGAAGAAGAAGAAGACTTAAACTATAGTAAATAGATTTTAATTTGAATATAAACGTTGTGAAGAGTTCAGTACCTAATGGCCACAGCCCCCATTCTTTAAATATCGTCAACGAAATCAAATATGAAGGTGTTGAAAATAGGATGATATAAATGTTTTAAATTTGATTAAACAAAAGTATTGAAAAGATTCTAGTGCAGGTTACATCGTCACATCCTACATCCCATTCGTTTTTACATATGTATTTTCATCAAGTGTGCATATCGTTAATAATATTTCTGCACAATAGACTATTAGACTTAAAACTAACCCAAAAGTCTAAATAAAAAAGAGAAGAATAAGTATAAGACTATAAGAAATAGTTTGTATAAAAAACTATCCCAATGGTCTACATAAAATAAGAAAAAATACATAAAATAGAAGAATTAGTCTATTGGAAATAGATTGTATGAAAACTGACTAAAAGGTCTTCATAAAAGAAGAAGTAGATTAATCTATAAGAAATAGTTTGTATAAAATTCACCAAAGTTCTACATAAAATAAGAAAATGAAGGAAAAGACTAAAGGAAATAGTTTGTGTAAAAACTGTAAGGTCTACATAAAATTGAGAAGAAAAAGAATTAGACTCCATGAACCGTCGCTTCAGACCCTTCAGAACCTCCCGTCTCTTCAGTACCTCCCGTCCCTTCAATCCATCATTATGTCCCTTCCAATCAGGCCCTTCAGTACCTCCCGTCCCTTCAGGCCCTTTTATTCCTTCCGTCCCTTCAGGCCCTTTAGTGCATCCCTTCCCTTCATTACATCCCGTCCCTTCAGTCGGTTAAGAAAAGTTTAAATCCAGAAACAATCCTGGAAGAACCGCGAACAGATGAAAGGACCTTCTTTTCTCAGGATACTCCACCTTAAAAGGTATAATGACTAAATACACGAAGAAGAAGAAGAAAAAAGTTTAAATCCAGTTACCTGCGAAGATATGGAAGAAAAATTGGACCTTCTTTTCCCAGGATAGTCCATTGCACCTTCATAGGTAAAATGACCAAATGCACGATGAAGAAGAAAAAAGTGTATATCCAAAAACCGTCTTGGAAGACTTGCGAAGAGTTGGAAGGACAGTTGGACCTTCTTCTCCCAGGATTCTCCAACTTCATAGGTAAAATGACCCCAAAATACACGAAGAAGAAGAAAAAAGTTCAAATTCAGAAACCTGCGAAGAGATGGAAGGACAATTGGACCTTCTTCTCCCAGGTTAGTCCACCTTCATAGGTAAAATGACCAAATACACGATGAAGAAGAAGAAGAAAAAAGTTTAAATCCAGAAACCTGCGAAGAGATCGAAGGACAGTTGGACCTTCTTCTCCCAGGATACTCCAACTTGATAAGTAAAATGACCAAATACACGACGAAGAAGAAAAAGAAAAAAGTTAAAATCCACAAACCGTCCTGGAAGACCTGCGAAGAGATGGAGGGACAGTCGGACTTTCTTTTCCCAGGATACTACCCCTTCATAGGTAAAATGACCAAATACACGAAGAAGAAGAAGAATAAGAAAAAACTTTAAATCCAGAAACCATTCCGGGCAAACGCTCGACAATTCACCAAAGTTTCATAATAATCGAACAAACGGTTTAGGAGCACATCGCATACAATTTTCCGATAGGAAATCAGTATATTGTTGATTTGTAAGTAAATAGTAATAGGTAGGTACCTACCTACAACAATGTTCTAAATAAATTCGATTCCTAACAAATTTTATTTGAATATCAGAATCGTTCCGTTACCATAGTAACCATTCCAACACGTTAAAAATATCAAATGGTTTGAGACTTTTTTGAATATGTAGGTACCTACATTGGTTGGTTCGATGCCATAAAAATGAAAATTGTCCAAAATATCAAATATTATATACAAATTATGCAATTTTATTATGCCTATATCTTTACTAATAATTAACAGACTTTTACAGTATATGTCTTAAAACTTGCTATAAAGTCTTGTGTTTTATTTTATTATTTCATAATCACATTTATTTAAAGGTATATTATTTTAAAGAACACATTCATTCGGTAGGAAAATTAAATATCGTATGAAAAGATATTAAAATGGCGGGGTTGTATGTACAAAACGCTTACTTTAAAAATAAGTTAAACATTATAATTAGACAAAATATTCAACATGTTTTTCACTTAAAAGCTAAGTTATACTTGAAAATATATTTTTTTCGTGTAAATACGTACTTCTAACTTTAAAACTAACAGATATTTTCGTGCAAAATGTACACTTTTTTGACAGATATGACTTGGAAAATTTTGTATGAAAAAATAATTATTGAAATATTTTTAAAATTCAGCATTTTTATCGCATTATTTTTAGCGTGACACTGCATCAGGTATACTGGTACATGTTCGCACATAAATTTAGATTTTTATATGCTCTTAGTTTTTCAAAAGGCGTGAGACAAACACACACACACACACATACACACACACACACACACTAACAAAATCTTTGTTTTATTACTTGAGATTTATATGTTTATATGATCATAAATAAATAAATAAAATAAATAAATAGATAAATAAATAAAATAAATAAAATAAATAAAATAAATAAAATAAATAAAATAAATAAAATAAATAAAATAAATAAAATAAATAAAATAAATAAAATAAATAAAATAAATAAAATAAATAAAATAAATAAAATAAATAAAATAAATAAAATAAAATAAAATATCCGTTAATTTATTGTCTACAATTTCATCTGTCAAAATGTTCTCACGATCTGGAAAACCGAGATTTTTTTTATTATGTTTGAATTTTCGGTGCAATAGAAGTACACTCTTCAAAAGTGCATTCATAGATTGTCAACCCTTAAGGAAAGAAAAAAAACTATGGTCTGTTATATTAACGCTACACTACTATGATTTTAATAGTATTCATCTATATACTATCACGACATCTTCCTCACGGGGTAGTTAGAGAGAACCAAACACCACATTATTCTATCCAGACACATATCCATCGCCTCATCAACATTCATGCATCGTCTCATACATATGCTCGTCTATTGTCAAATAATTTTTTTACATCAATTTCTCAATGGGTATCAAGAGAATGCATACTATGAGTTTCGTGACAATGTTTCTGTGTGTATTGTGTATTATGAAAACTTTTGTCCTCTGAAAAACCAATATTTGTTAAGGAATCTAATAGAAATGTACTTTATAAAAATGCATTTAGGGATTGTCAACCTTTCAAGAAGAAATCATGGACACTTAAAATGCAGTGAAGAGTTTTGTGTTGGCCACAACCCACTCGTTTTCCAGGATGTCAACTATAAGCAAAAGATCTGCGAAGAGATGAAAGAACAGTTGGACCTTCCTTTCCCAGGATACTCCACCTTCATAGGTAAAATACACGAAGAAGAATAAAAAAAAGATTAAATTCAGAAACTTGCGAAGAGATGGAAGGAAAATTGGACCTTCTTCTCCCAGGATAGTCCACCTTCATAGGTTAAATGACCTAATAACCGATGAAGAAGAAGAAAAAGAAAATTGTTTTAATCCAGAAACCATCCCGGGCATACGCTCGACCATTCACAAAAGTTTTATCGCAATCGGGTGAACGGATACATACAAACATTGAAATTTATAATATAGACATGATCAGATTCCGGCTATGGATTGCTTGTGGTTGGACCAAAATAATGCAAAAACTGACTTTAGGAGAATCGTTATAAATACCTACTCAAACAATACATTATACAAATTGAAAAAAAGAGATTTCGGGTCATATTCTTTTATCAAATTGGAAAGGAATCGAATAAAACAAATCATCCGAAAAATAATATTATTCGCCATTTTGACAATTTCACTTCTCCCAATTCTTATCGTCATGAAAAGGTTTCAATTAAAACTCTGAAAATAAATAATGACGACTTTTTAAACAGACTTAAAAGACTAATTGGCATTTCGAACCATCAAATAAAACAATGATTTATTTTTGGTTTTGACAAGAAAAATAATTTAAGCTGAGAAAACAAAAAAAATATTATTTTCAATTTATCTGAAACTGAAAACTCAGTAACCCTTTGGTTTTTGTCCTTCTCTGATGAATCATAATAATTTTAAGGTTATTTTTTTGACACATAATTGATACGAAATTCGTTTTGAATTACGTAAAAAAACTCAATCATGGCCTTGATCAAGATTAAATTTGTATTTGAAAATATCGCGATGACTTTTGACCTTTAAAGACGATATGAATCGTTTTTAATAAGCTTTACAAAATATTCTTTCTTTGTTGTCCATCAAATTGCCAGTACCTACTCGAAAAGTATCCGGGAATCATAAGCGAAAAACAGTGAAAACACAACACAAAGGATAAAAGTCGGGAAACACTTTCAGAACTTATTGATAATTTCATCGCTCTTCGGATGATGGTTGACGCGTCAAAAGACCTCTGCTTTATAATATAAAACACTAAAAACCCTCCACCGCAACATGCTCTCCTGTTCAAATTTGCGTTTTATGAATAGAAATTTACGTTAAAAAGAGACGAAAATTTTATTAGCGCTATGAAAATTCAGATTTTCCTTAATGAGAGGCGCTTCAGGCGAAATTATATTGATTGTCCACTTTAAAATAAGCACCGAGTCATTCGTTGGAGTGGGTCGTTCGCAAATTCACGTCTAAATCTTGAATCTTAAATGTCACTTCATAAGAATTAAGTCCTATTCACTAGAATTTCGATTACCATTATCGTAAAATTAAAAAAAAATAATCCCAGTTCGAAATCATTGTTCTTTTACCATAAACACCAATAATATTAATATACCTAATCTATCCAAGAATTTGATATTATATTGTGGAATGATGACAAATAATATAATTGGAGTTCCTTATTTGAGTTTCTTGTCAAATAACATAATATTGGAATTCCTTGTTTGAGACACCTTTAAAAAGTAGGTAAATTTCATTGGAAAATATACATCTATTTGTTACAGTTACAAACACTGTGAAAGGGAACTATTTTAAATTAAAGTTTACTGCTGTGTTTGATATTATCTCGATAATATTGTTGTGACTATTTGCATAGCAAGAATTGCTGTAGACAATCTAGATTTGTTAGTTTGTTTAACACAAGTTAATTTGAAATCGGTATTTGTAGTTGAAATGGTTATAGGCAGTGAAGAAATTAACACAGTGCTTTAAACTACAAAAATAAAAATAAAATAATATTGTGTAAATCCAAATTATTGAATATTTTAGGATATTTTGTTTTCTATACAACACATGTAGGTATGTATTTCAAGATAGGACAGTGTGGAGGTCAGTCCTTTTTTCTATCCAGAATATGAAAACAGCATGATGGTATGTATGTATGATTGGAGATTTAAGTATCAAACGTATAATGGAGTTTAAGTATTAAGTAGCCGATCGCCGTGGCACAGAGAACTTCATAACATAATTATATCCATGATATGGGTAAACATGGGTAATTTTGGTTCCGCTGGTTGACCAGACTTGACCCCATAGTGAAATTTTATAATTTTGACGAAATTTAATATATTTATAAAAATATAAACATCACACTTTTATTGCACCAACGAGTTTTTCGCTAAACACAACTGCATCCTCAGAGACCAAAATGATCTGTTTAAAAAATTGTTTATATTTTAATAAAGGAATTTTTTTTTCTCGTTGAAATGTGTGACTTCTTAAAAATATTGGTGGAAAAGATAACGGTTAAGGAAATTACCTTACCGTTGATTATATATTATAATTCTATGTACCTTACCTTGATATTTTTTGTTTTGGTTCTGTGTTTACTTTTCACCACATTCACAGTGTTTGAATGTTTCTAATTTCACTTCACTGAAGTTAATTAAATTATGCGGATTGAAGAGATATATTTTTTATAAAGAGCAGCGCGGTGTATTTATCAAATTGACAGTTATTATATGAGAAAAATTACACCCAAGTTCTTTTATTTTATTACAAAATTGTTCCCATTTTGTAATACTTCGGTAAATCGTTTTTAGGCCAAGGCAATAAATAGGATAGGAAGGGAGGGCATAAAAAGGTACAAATATGTATTTTTGTGTGTGTGTGCGTGCGTGCGTGCGTGTGTGTATGTGTGTTTGAATATGTATGCACCCAATTTTGCCAAACCAAATATAATTTATCATTGCAATGAGCGACACTAAATCTTTATATATATAATTCTTCTGAACGTGTGTATGTCACTGAACTCCTCCTAAACGGCTGAACCAATTTTGATGAAATTTTTTGTGTGTATTTGTGTGAATCCCTGAATGGTTTAGATTCAAAATGGAATTTTAAACATTAATATAGTAAAAGGGAAATAAAAAACATGATTTTTTATAACTATAAATTATAATAGGTGGCGCTAATATTGAATTAGCAATGTTACAACACTAAGAAATCTGTCCAGACAATGCTGACTTCATACTAGCTGTGCGGTAGGTAAAGGCAACGTTGTAATACCTAAACATGAAGGGCCCGGTCGAAAAGCGGCTGATTTGTTCGATGCATTGACAGTAGAAATCACAAAATACCCATGTACCTATACAGTATAAAGTAGAAAAATGAATTAAAAATCTTTGAACTCCATTCTAATTTATTAGTTAGTTTACCGACCTCCACTAATGAGTTTTTAATTTATTTATTTATGAAGGCGAATTCTCGCTGCAATTATTTTTTAAAAAAAATATACTTTCTTTCTCAATTAGATCTTTTAAAATAATAAATATATGGTTAAAACCCTACATTGTACATCCTCAAACGTTCAAATTGCTTGTATATTTATACATTGTCAAAATATATTCGCATTTCTCTCGAGTTTCCTCATATTATAATATTATATATGTACAATGTACAAGATACTAAGTCAACGGAGATTTTAGATTGTCTTGTGGTCGTAAGATTGCCATTTGAAGGACAAAATAATTTGCAATTTACCCTTTTTCATGACACATTCACGACTACGATTTCACGGCCGCCTGCGCACCAACCGCTACATAAAATGACCAAATTACATATTGCCTTTTGATAGAAGTCCTTCAGAATACACAATACTACTTGTTTGTTTTTTAACAAACATGGATGTGCTACAAAAAAAATAAGAATTCAAAGAAATATACACTTTTTTTCAATGAAACAATAATACAAACACCTGCCCCTTGACCATGTTTCAAATGTTAATATGTTTATATGAATTTTGATGTCTGTTGTAGAATGACTAATGGCGCGGCGTAAAATCCTGTACAAAAAATCAACACAGAAGCACAAATATGAATTTTTGTATGTATCTTGGGTAGGGTCCTGGTAAACCTAACATTGAATTGAAAAAATAAACATATTGGCCAACACTGAACTTTTTATAATGTTTATATTAAAATTTAAAACAATTTCCTATAAGCAAATTGCGCAGAAATATTATAAACTATATGCACACTATTGATGAAAAAATATAAAATTGAATTGCATTTGGCCAACACTAGACTCTTTTCGGTGATTTTGTTCAATCACGTTTTAAACCATTTTCCATCAACCAAATGTGTCTTAATTTTCTATACACATTTGCTTTTAATGACAATATAAAACAAGTGAGTTGTAGCCAACGCTAAACTCTCCACACCATAGTGTTCATTATTTCTTCTTGAAAGGTTGGCAGTCTCTGAATGCATTTTTGTGAAGTACATTTCTATTAGATTCTTAAACAAATATAAAATTCCCAGAGGACAACAGTTTTCACAATACACCATACACACAAAAACATTGTCATAAATTTACCTACATATGAGTTAAAAGAATTCTCATTAAGATAATTCTATTGAGTCTGTATCTTCTTCTTCTTCAGCCCTCTGTCCTCCACTGCTGGATATAGGCCTCTTCCATACTCTTCCATTTCTTTCTGTCGGTTGCTGCTTGCAGACAATTTTTACCCCCCACAGCGGCTATGTCGTGGGACCATCTTTTTTGAGGTCTTTCGACACCTCTCTTATTTTCGCAAGGTCTCCATCTTAATATTTTAGGGGTCCATCTTATGGGGTCTTGTCTTGCAATATGGCCCGCCCATTGCCATTTCAAACTTGATACGCGATCCATGACATCAGCTAGGCTGATTCTTTTCCTAATTTCCTCATTTCTTATTATATCTTAGGCTTATACCAAGAATGGATCTTTCCATGGATTTTCTACATTTCTTTTTAAAGGGCCATGATCTCCAATGTCTCCAGTCACTGTCTGGATACTTATCGTTTATATGATTCTTCCCATCTGATTGATTTTTTGAGAAAAAATATTTATTGATTTCACTTTAGCATACTTTAGTTAATCAATTTTGTTTCTTTTTACCAACGCCTTTCAATCCATGTTTGGAAGCGAAGGAACTTCCTACTTCCTAAAAGACAGTTATCAGAAGGTACTTTGAATGCCTTTATTCTTTTATCTTTTTGAAGTTCTCTTTTATGTCTTCATCTTACAGTACATATTCCCGTATCTCAGCCTCCCTTTCCCTTATTTTTCAAAATTAATTCACACTGTACAACTACGACTCACTACAATTAACCCTTTCTTAACTGAATTATGAAAGCATTATAAAAATAAATATGTTTAATAAAAAATGGGCAAAATATGTGATTATAAAGAGATTTTGATAATTTATATTTTTTTTTTCTTTTTATGGAAATTTTAATGATTCCAATTGTCATCATTCATATATAAAACTATATACTTTTCATAAAATAAAAATCTTTCATTTTTAATTGTTATTAGATATTGAAGGAAATATAAATACCTTATCAAAAAAAATATAACATGCTAGAAAACGAAAAAAACTCACATTTATTAGCAAGAAAGCACATTTCGCAATAACCGAGTTTTCAACTGTACAATAACCGAGTCGCAATAACCGAGTACAGAAGTTTCCGTTATTCTCAGTATTGTAAGCGATCAAAAATATTGTGATTAATAATTTAGAAGAGAAAGAACACAGCTCATAACAATTTAAATTGAGATATACGTAAAATACATTAATGATTCCAATTGGAATCATCGGTTAAGGTAGGGTTAATTTCGAAATTACTTTAACTATCTCGTTCAAAAGATCTCAAAGTAAAGTCTCATAATAGAAGGAAAATATACTTTATATACTTCTCTCCGAAAATTAAATAAAGCACATATTCGATTGTCAATACCGCCCTACTAAGGTATCTGTTGTTATTTTTTTATTTTTTTAAGAATAAATATGACCTTGAAACAAGTAAACATATATTATTTACATCCCCATACGTTTCCTAAACTACGCATAAATGTTTGTGCTATTATTATTGGTGAACGAAATCGATCATGGCAGGATTCGAACACGCGCCCATAGAATAATTTAAATGTCTGTGTAAAGCAGTAAAGTCATCAATAAATATTGCTGTTATTGAAATAACTTTATTTTGAATTGGCATTGAAATGACATATGTTTAATTTCAATTCTAATGAATGCTAGTAGACTGCCATCAATAATAATTTTCATGTTTCCCAAATTGATCAAACTTTTGTAACCCAAGGTTTAAAAGTATGTTTGAATAATATTACGACCCAGGTGTTACGAAACAAAACATTTATATTAATAAAACAGTTATTTCTGGAAGAATATATAACCATTTGGAGGGAAATAAATAAAATGAAGAGTTTATTATGAATTCTATAAGATTTATGTAGGAAAGACATGGCAGTTCGCTTGGAGTTCTTTTTTTTTGGAAGTGAAAATAATTGCCAGTTTTATGAACAATAAATCAAACGGCAACATTGAAATTACAGGGCTGGAGTCTTGTAACATGATCAATACATAAATACATACACTTGCCAAATCTGATTTCTCGACACGAAATACGAAACCCGATAGAAAATGGATTATTTATTTACAGTTACTAGAGCGTCCAAGTATTCGAAATCTATTCGAATATTAAATCGCAAGTTTGTAAACTATTCGAATACCTATCGAATTGCAAATTTGTAAACTATTCGAATATTTGAAATGAGTAAATTATCCATTTAACAAGAAATAAAACACAATTTTTTTTAAATATCTTATAAATAAACGAAAAATAGTTACCAACAAAAACAAGTTAAAATATAAGTGGTCATGTCGATTTTTGAAATATATATTAAATTGATAATGCATTAAATGATTCCAATTTTCAGTTTATTTTTATATTGTATAGAAAGAACTTTTTCCAAAGACCCAAACCAGCATTATTATACAAATTCAGTTCATCAATAACGAATAATTCGAATACAAATTATCATCCAATGGGATGATAAGCTATGAAAGAAACAATCAATATAATAATTCGAATAATGGACAAATAATTCGAACACCGAATATTTAATTTATTTTATGTAGCTTCTCGGGCAACTAACAAGTACTATGTCAAATAATTATTTAACACGCACCCAATAACAAGTTGCCACATTCTGGAGACTTATGATATTAGTTGTCCCACAGATCCAGACTGAAAACACAATAAAAAAACTGTGTCTCCAACGAGAATCGAATCCGGGACTCTTAAATCAGCAGTCAGATACCTAACCAACTGAGCCACGGAGGCCGACAAATAATAGAAGAATAATTCGAACACCGAATATTCAAATAATGGAAGAATAATTCGAACACCGAATATTCAAATAAAGGAAGAATAATAAGAACACCGAATATGGAAATAAAGGAAGAATAATTTGAACACGAATATGGAAATAAAGGAAGGATAATTTGAATACCCAATATTCAAATAAAGGAAGAATAATTTGAATACCGAATATTCAAATAATGGATGAATAAATCGAATACCGAATAATCGAATTGGAAGCTCTAATTGTTACGTTTTATCTTACCGCGTAAAATTCGCAACCGACTTACACGGTTCATGGTGAATTGCAATAAATTATCTACGATACGACAACCTATCGTAAACAATACGACAAATAAACCATAGACAAACGGAAGTAAATATGTTTCTGGTTTGGAAATTGATATTTTGTTCTAATATCGGTCATTTATATTATGACAGATTATATTTTATAGGTTACGAAACACAATATGACGTTTAACTAAAATAAACTTGCGTTGTTAGTTATAACGTATAGACATCATTTCATTATGATTGTTTAGAAAGGTGAAAATATAAATAGGTTTGTAAATATTTCAACCCTATAGAATATTCCTCACGTGACTATTTTGGTGTTAATCTAGTGTTAAATAATAATTTGGGTATAATTTAGAATTTAATATTTTGCTGTCTGTTAAATTTTTTATTCTTTGTTTTTTACTTATGTTTTAAAATAATATTATACTTTTTTCAGTCTTAGTGCCTCTGTTGGTTTGGTCTCTGACTGCTGTTCCAAAGGTCCTGGGGTGGTTTTTGGGAGTCCCGTAAGAGCCGGGTAATCAAACACACAACAGACAAAATAACATCCCACAAAGTTCATCAATAAGGTTCACCAACCATTCTGAACGTTTCAATTTTAGTGGATACGAGACTAGCGTGTGGGCATATACGCATCTGTCGTATTTTATTTTATTTTATAATCATACAGTCTTAATAACAAGTTATACATTTATAATATAACACTCCATTAGTGGACCAATTAAGTTTACAGAAATAATCAATTTTGTGTCAATTGTAATATTAGTTTTATAGGGAAAGGAATGGAAAAGATATTAGGAATTGGATGGAAAAAGAAAGAGAAGAGATTGCAAAATACTACTCACCAGAAGCCACAGAGGCATTCAGGGACTTTATTACTGATGATTAAAGAGATACTTCCTTTAAGTTTATACACACCTGTCCCTGGTTACCACTGGTTAAAACGTTTTTAGGAAATTAATCCGACAAACATGTACCTATGTCGTCATTGTCGTCCTTCCTGGTTATGTCACGGTTTCGATTCCGATTTCGATTTCCGGCGGATACACAGTTTTTAATTATGTTTTCAGTCTTGATCTGTGAGACTATTAATAACGTTAGTCTCCAGAATGTAGCAATTTGTCATTGAGTGAGTGTTAAATTCATATTTGACATAGTACCTGTTAGTTATCCGAGATGCAACTTTAGATATTTTTTTATTTATTTATTTATTTTAAACTTTCTGATCACAAGTGCACAATGGCGGGCTTATTGCCAAATGGCAATATCTTCCAACCAACCATATTCATTTGGTGAAAAACTTTTTTATCTTTTGCATTTATTGTATTTTATTTTGTAACGCACATTATATTATGTTTCCTAGTATAATTCTTTTAAATACTTTGATGAGTGTAGCCTTAACCTAACCTAACCTAACCTAACAGATCGAAACTAACCTAACCTATCTTAAAATAGTTTTATAAGATTGTAGATTATTCCAATTATTATAATTTGCAGAACAGATTGGCTAGGAGACGATCCACATAAAGAGCAATTACTACATCCACCATCCTCAGTAACGAGGATAAGAACGAAAAGAAACATTATCGTGAAACGTGTATTTGTGTGTGTGTGTGTGTGTGTGTGTGTCTGTGTGTGTGAGGGTGTGTGTGTGTCTCTATCTCCAACATAAGTGCATACCATAATGCTGTTTTCATATTCTGAGTAGAAAAAAAAGACTGACTTCCATACTATCATATCCTGACAAACATACCTACATGTTTTATATAAAAAACAAAATATCATAAAACATTTACTATATTGTACTATACTCTATATACATGTACATACTATACTCATGTGTTACATGCAACTAGTTCTAAAAATATGGACAATAATCAGTTCGTATTTCTCCACTGCTGGGAATCAGTAGAGGCAGATCTCCTGCGCGATGGTGTGACCAAATTAAGGAGATGACCGGGAACGACCTTTATTCGGCGGTGCGAGCTGCGGAGGGCAGAGAGGACTGGAGGCGACTAATTCTGTCCATTAGCGACCCTATAGATCACGACCCTCAGCATTAAGGAAACGAAGAAGTAGAAGGGAATCAGACTTCCTCACAGAAATCAAACGAAATATCACGATAATATGTCTTTTGGCCAAAAGTATTGTCCTTAATAACATATTTTATTCACTTCCTAAAAACCAAAATAACACTAACGATTTTTTTTATACAAGGTGAGCTTTTTTACATGGGTAGTACACTTTCTGGTGAAGCTTTATTTATAAGGGTTAATCCTCGTTTATGCTTCGAGAAACAGTAAATCGTGCATGAGGTATCTGCCTGTAAATTATCATCATCTATATGTCACAAATTTAAATCTATAGACCTCAATCCTTTTGTAATCCCTTTTAAATCTACATGTCGGGTACCTATGTACCTTCAAGGGGGGATCTTTTGTAAATCATCCTGCTGGGACGGAAGAAACTAATGTCCTAGCAAAAGCTCGCTTAGACCCTTACATTATGCATACAAATTGTGATATATGTAAAGTTAGTTTTGCGTAATTCTTATAATGTATGTAAGTACAAGTAAGATTTTAGCTGTGTATGTGTAGTTCCAACACCCTCGATAATGAAGAATCGTAATAAATAATTTTCTAAGAATTTCTATGCTTGGACTCAAAAAAAAGGAACTTGAAATTTTTTTAATAAATGACTGAAGAATTCATTCCAAATCACTCAACAAAACAAGATTTACTTCTGAATACTCCATATTTTATTAAACCAATAGCAGATGTGTAATTTGTCATTAGCTTCATTGTTTGATATTTTCTTATGTTAATTTCTTAAGGTAATCTGTTAATTCATCGTGTTTATATGTTTATATATTATATTTCTTTAATGCATCACTTTAAGTGAAAACCTGTCATTAGTTTCTTTGTTTGATATTTTCTTATGTTTAAATCTATTTTATGTAAAAATAAATAACTGTTGGTTTTCTAATAAATAAATAAATGATAAAAAAAATAAATTTGATCACGTGACTTCAAAATCAGTAATAGTTTGGTATTGGTATTTGAAAATTTCCTGGGTCGATAAAATATCAAACGTGGAGGTACTCAGGGTTACGTTCACAATGAACGCCGAGTGCACTTAGTGACGCTCTAAGCCGGAATATAATTACCGGAAACAGACGCTCGAAAGACACTCTGTGGCGTTCAAACGCACCAAACGCCCGGTAAAATTGTCAGGTGAAAAACGCTCTGACAGATAGTATCTGTTGACTTGTATTTTATCTGTGGAATAATGACATCTATTATGTCAGTTGACGTCATTTGACATTATTTATGATGACAATATGCATTCACAAAGATGTTAATTTATAAATATATCATTCAATAATTTCAAATTAAAGATCAGAGATCATTATTTACAATTGTTGTCCAATGCCCAATTGTTGTCTTTTGATAAAAATATAACCTAAAAAGAGACATGTATGATAAATGACATTTAAAACGCCCGAACGTCAAAATTCGATCACATTTCCTCTTACCGTAATCTTCTCCATTGGCCTAAGATACGACAACGGCGAAATATACATATTTTGTTTATTCTATGTAAAACGCTCTTTAATCCTAATTCACCGCAGTACCTTAAAACTAAATTCACCTATTTATCTAATCACGGCATACCGCTTCGATCTGCTGAACGTACTACATTTATTATCCCCATTCACAACACTGAATTTTTCAGCTTTTCCTTTGAAGTGCGTTCAGCAAGACTCTGAAATAATTTGAGTCCTGATATAATTTCGTCAAACTCGCTTTCCATTTTCAAGAAAGACTTAAGCAGGGATATCTCTCCGAATAAACCTGATCTCACTCCTTTTCCTTCCTTCCCTTTGGTACGTAATATTTATCCCTAAACACCTGGGGGTCGAGTCTGGTCTAAACCCTATTAGTGATTACCCATATCATGGATATAATCATCATATGGAGTTCTCATATTATATCCTAACATATTATAGAACTCCATATGACAATTATATCCATGATATGGGTAAACATGGAGGGTTTTGATTTCGACGGTTGACCAGACTTGCCCCCCTGATCTCGTTTTTCTTTTCTTGTTCCTTCCCAATCCCCTTTTTGTTGCTATGATGTTTTTTTTTATTATTTATCTTGGTGTTATGTATATTTTCTTTGTTCTTTTATAGATTTAATTTTTTGTTGGTGTACATTTATAATTCTGTCACTTTGTAATCTGGTTGGTTGAAATAAATTTCCTAATACCAATAAGCCCGCCAGTGTGCATTGTATTTTCAAATGCTTGAAATTTTTTGAAATTTTTTTTTTTTTTTAAACAACGACGACTTCATAAAGCTAGAAAAAGATCCGACGAATAAGTATCAAGATGCCGTAAAGAGCGCTTTAAAACTTTGCAAGAGTGATATAATAAAAAAGATACGCCCAAATCAGTTAGTAGATATGAATCCAAAAACACCCAAGTTATACGGCCTTTTAAAAATACACAAACAGGAAAAACCCATTCGCCCAGTAGTATCGTGTTGTAATTCCCCATCATTTAAACTATCAGCCCATATTGTTAACATAATAAATCAAGCAAACATATTCAAACCTAAATTTACAGTTAAAAATTCCATTGAACTAGTAAATACAATTAAAGACTTAGTGATTCCAAGTAATGCCAAACTAATATCTTTTGATATAATAAGTCTCTTTACTAATATACCAATAAAAGAAAGCAAAAACATAATAGACAGTTTACTTAACAACTCGGATCTCCCCTTAGATATAACAAATGATTTGAAACGATTATTAGAGGTTTGCTTGAGTCAAAACTATTTCCAGTATGATAATGTTGTTTACCAACAAAAAGAAGGATTACCAATGGGAGCCCGTACAAGTCCACTTATAGCCGACATTTTTGTAGATTTCTTAGAAAATAAAATATTTGGATCAAATTCGGTTTTATTGAAATATATATTTTTATGGAAGAGATACGTGGACGATATATTTTGCATTTTTACCGGTACTGATCGACAATTAAAGTTGCTCTTAAATTTTATAAACTCGTTTCACCCTAAGATTCAGTTCACATTGGAAATAGAAAAGGAAAAAACACTTAATTTTTTAGATTTAAAATTGACAATAGTAAATAATAAAATTGAATTTGATATATATCGTAAACCGACCTATACAGATACAACTATCCACAATACATCCAACCATCCAGCATCCCATAAACATTCCGCTTATCATTCCATGGTCCATAGATTACTAAATATACCACTATCATCAAATAATTTTAATAAAGAACTAAATACAATAAAACAGATTGCATACAATAATGGTTATAACAGTAAATTGATACTCTATTTTAAATAAAAAAATAAAAAATATTAACGTCAATAGATACCTACATAGTTATAATACAAATATCAAAAAAGATGAATATAGATGGAGACGCATATTGTTTGTTAATAATTTATCCCAATTAGTCTCAAATTTCTTACCAAAAGACATAAGACCGGCATTTTACACTGACAATAATATTGGAAAAAGTTTAATGAATTCCAAAGATAAAGATAATAAAATGGAAAACTCCGGCGTATACCAACTGACATGTGGAGACTGCTCTGCAGTCTACATAGGAAAAACAGGACGGAAATTTGAGACTAGAGTAAAAGAACATATTAGATGTATAAACAATGATAATTTTTCGGAATTCGCAGAACACTTAGTACTTAATGATCATCAATTTAATATGCAATCGGGAACAAAAATTTTACACGTCAACAAAGTAGGTCTCCGTCTTGATAATTTAGAGTCGCTAGAAATTAAAAAGTGTATTAATTCAAAACAGAACATAATAAACAATCAGTTAAATTTATCTTTCAGTCCATTATTAAATATGTTTCCTTTTACTTCTAATCCTTCAGCCAATCGGACCCACCCTGCACAAGACCCAACCCTAAGTACCCCCACCCTACCTCTACCTCCGCCCCCATAGATTTCTTGTAAGCACGTCGTCACATTCTGTTTCAGTTGAAAGTTAGCCTGATGAGGGAACGGTCAGTTCCGAAACCGGTCGCATCGTTTCAACCAAAAAACGTGGTTAATACAAAGTTATATCTTTAAATTTAATTTGCATTGTATTTGTTTATATTATGTACAAAAAGTTAAATAAATAAAGTAAAATAAATAAAATCAATTCATTTTTCCCTTCCTCATGAATATAAGTATAAAAAAGTAAGTCTAGCACCTGGTAGTGGTTGCGTTCACCAGTGCGCATCCCCTTTCTATAGGTGAAATTAGCAGATTTTGTCTTTTTTGTGCTCTTATACCATCCATCTGATTGCAATGAAAATTGGTGATTTGTTCAGTGCACACCCGGGAAGATTTCTGAAAAAAATTCTTCTTCTTCTTTTTTTACATATTTCAGTAACAAAGTACATATTTCACAAAATGACGCATTTTATATGGTACAAATAACATACAAGTACAAATTATATTGAAATAATGTTTAAATCTGCAATTTTCGTCTACAAAGAGGATGCGTACTGGTAAACGCAACCGCTCCAAGGTGCCAGACTTACCTTTTTCGTACCTATAATCAATAAGAAAGAAAGTATCAACAAAACCAGCCATTAAAAACTGATTAATCGAAAACGCTGCTTTCGGACTATTGGGTATTATAAACTTCATGCTTATTATTTGTATAACGTGTATTATTGACTGTTGGTATGTAAACTTGCATTGTTGATTTCTTATTTCGAAGTGTGTAAGACTTCTTAATGTATCCGTCTCTCCACTCTCCATAAACAATAATATCATTATTCATTCCTCAAAATATACAAAACAGTCGTAAGACCTACAATGTTATACGGATATCAGTGCTTGACAATATTAAAAAAAAACACGCACAACAACTGCACACGACTGAAATGAAGACGATGCGCTGGGCAGGTGGTGTGACACGACTTGATAGAGTTCGCAACGAGTACGTCAGAGGATCTTTTAAGGTAGCCTCAATAGAGAAGAAATTGAAAGAGGGCAGACAGCAAGGGTATGGCCATGTCATGCGAAGGGAGGATACCTACTCCGTCAAAACTGTGCTCGGTATCCCCTCAAAACCACGAGGAAGAGGCAGACCGCCGGCGAGATGGTGGACGAGTATCGAGAGGGAGCTGGCAGCACAAGGTGTCCCACAGGAGACTACCCAGAGTCGCAGATCATGGCGACTGATGATTAGGAGGCCCGACCCCGGATGAACTGGATAGAGGGGCAGGAAATGATGATGATGATGATTCCTTAGAGATAATTACAGAAAAATGGCGAGAACATTGGCAACGATGACATGCCCATAAAATTAAGAAGAAGAAGACTGTTGGCTAATAAATGAGCGATGGATATTGATTGAGATGGAAATATATTTCTTTCGGTTTTCTCTGCCTACCCTGTTGGAGATATAGCGTGATATTTAGTTTCTAGTTGCATGAATTTCTATATTTTATATTATAGTTTTCATGTCTGACATCATTATGACAAAGAAGAACAATGTTCGTGTATGAGAGAGACACGAACATTTATGACATTATATTATTATGTAGGTAAACATCAATAATATATTCACATGATATATTACAGAAATTTGATATTACATTAAGATAAATTAAATTGAACACAAAGTGAATTCTGAACTCAAGGTGATTGGTACGGTAGTCGTTTGTTGTTATTTTTTCCTAAAAAAATATTTTTATTTATTTATTTATACATACACTGATAGACATTACAATAATTCGCTACTTCCACCACCACCCACTCTACATATTGGGACTGTAAACGGCCCCTTCACAGAACGCTAAGTGAGCGACGAGAAAAAATAATGCATAGCCAGTGATATGTTATGGAAAGATTCAAAAATCTGCACACTAAAACATGAGTCCTAATCAAAACATGTGTCCTAGCGAACATTAGCGAACGTATGCAAACAAAAGGGATGGAGAGAGTAAACTATTTTAACTGTTATCAGGTGTTAGAAAAAGAAAGAGCGCAGAAAGGTATGCATTAGAGGACAAAAAGTGACTGTTTTAAATGAGTGTGAGACATTGTACGCGACAGTTTTTTTGTGAATAATTTGTATGGCGTTGCATATCTTTCCATAATATATCACTGTACATAGCACGAAAAGTAGCTCATGGAGCCCTCTCAGCACCATAGTGCAAAAAGAACAATCGACGAATGTGAACGGAAGATTCACACTCGTGGACTGTCATTGACTTCAGATATTTTTAAATGAGAAACAACAGGAGTATGACCAAGATCTCTATAAAAAAATAACAACAGTAAGGCACCATAACTAACACAAACTTCTTAAAGGCTTTAAAGTTGTTCTTCGAGATCACAAAATCTGCGTGACCAATGGGACCTTGAAGAGGCCCATGGACAGAGGAGCTCCGATGTATAACAGGACACCATTGGGTGGCAATAATCCCACTGGGTATTGACAGAACTTACACGAGGCAGAGGAGACAATTTTAAAACGCTGAAAATAACTCTTAAATATCCCGTGCCCTGTGAAAAATTGAGACAACCCAGGAAGATTTAAGTCGATTCCTCACGTCAGGGAAAAATAAAAATGATATTCTACCCACAGTGCTACCCGTCCAACGGGACTGCCAGATATTCTGTGATTTTTCGTAAACACTTCTTTCAAGAACGCTGCGTGACACTCGGCCCTCTGGAGGGAAAAGAAGAACATTTCCAATTACAGAAGAACGGCCCTAAATAAGATTGAAAATAGCACCTCTACGCTGCATTTCCAGATCTAGGGGTCAGCTGCAAAGAAAGCAATGCCAAGGCAAACTGCGCTATAGAAAAGACAAGAGACTCGAAACTGTAAACCCCAGTTTGCCTTGACGATGTGTGAGATCTTTAAAAAAGCAGACTTAGCTTTGTCGACACACAATCGTTCATGATTTTTAAAACTCGTCTTTGAAGTAAAAAGTTAAGTCTAAAACTCGTTATTGACGGCTGTCTTTGAAGTAAGCCTTTGAACACCAAACCATATGTCTTATTAGGAGCGAAGTTTATTTTTTATACCCCAGTCAGAAACTAAAGACAGAGCTAGAGTAGCTGAGTTCTCAAAAAATATTCGAGAGTTGCTGTTTTTGAATTGTACAATTACTGGAGAGAGGAAGATCCAGCAAATCATCAAGAAGAATGTTGCAGAGAAGTGGACCGAGAATAGAACCCTGGAGGACATCCAATGCTTACCTGTCGCGAACATGACATTACAATAATAAATTATTGAATCTGCAATGCTCCAATAGGCAAATAAACCTGTGCCGATGCATCTCGAGACAGTGAAACATAATTAGTTAATGCCAACATCAATCGTATATAAAAAGTGATAATATTACAAATAAATGATAAATAAAAAAACACTTTATAAAAAAATGCACTAATATACTTAAGTTATGGGTGAAAAATCTCCTATGCATAGTGTCTGCCTGATACTAAGAGCCATTCCTTCATTTTAGTTTTAAATGCATGACTATTTTCCGTTAGCTTAATTTTCTTGTCGAGCTTATTGAATGTTCTAGGAGCAATGACTCCAAAACGTCTTTGTCCAAACGAGGTTTTCATTATAGGCACAGAGAAGTTCACTTCATTTGCTTGCCTAGTGAAATATAAATATTTTATTTTTAATAATGGGTATTTTAAATCAAACAAATGATTTGGTCTACATATATATTTTTTCCTGAATCCAGGACGACCGTTTCAGCTTATTAGGCCCTTATCAACTGGTAAACATGCCTAGATATGCCTAGTTTTTAATTATGTGCAAATATTTATTTTATATACCTACACACCATGTACTTACCACTATTATTCACAATTATTGTTTTAAGTGTCTCTAAGTTTAATTGTATAGTCCACGCTTAGCTTTGATTTATTAATTTGTATAGAATGATCTCAATTTGAGTTCGTGAATCTGGTTGTATACCTAATACCTATAATTTTGCCTCACGTATTTTATTGCGGGTTTTTCGAAAAGTGGACCATTGGTATACAGACAAAAACTAACCCACAATAAAGACGTCCGATCTTCACCCTTTCGGTAAAGACTTTATATTATTTTTGAACAGCTGTACTGTAGGTTTTTTCATTACTTAAACACCTGCATCGACGTAATTCCCAACATAAACTATAATACAACTGTTTTGAACAATTCATAATTGCAAAAATGTACCGAATTTTAGTATATAAGAAAAAGCAGAGTTTCTATGTTTACCAGTCGATAAGGGCCTAATAAGCTGAAACGGTCGTCCTGGATTCAGGAAAAAATATATATGTAGACCAAATCATTTGTTTGATTTAAAATACCCATTATTATGGAATTCTACATATTCAACACCGTCAGCATTGACAAAATTAAAAAAAAATGTTTTTAATATATGCACACTGGCGGTTTTTTGCCATTAGGCAATTTCTTGCAACCATCCAAATATATACATCTATATACGTCTCAATTGATAGACTTATAAAAAATTACTTAATAAAGATTTAAAATAAATAGTTTTCATAATTTGCACACATAGAATATTAAATTATATCAATTACATTTCTTTTTGTCAAATGACACTTCTTCGGGGTGATGAGCCATAGAAATAAAAATAGCTAATTTTTCAACGATAACAAATCGAATACAGTGCTCATAAAAGTGATCATTATTTAGTTAAGTTTGCTTAATATTAACGAGATGAAGTTGCTCAAACGATTTGGAGGTATGTCAAGGCTGGGCAGTAATTTAGTAATTTTATTTCTAATTTTCCCTTTTGTAATCCGAGCTACAAAAATATATTCTCGTCCCATCTGAAAATACCTAGCGAATGATGAATTACACATCCCGTGAATAAAACTCCTGGTCCAAGTTTCCTCAGCCCTTTTTTGTGGCACGGCTCAAATATCAATTTGTCTTGTGTGGAGAGAATGTCGTCCAGGAATCATTAGCAATCTCGGTACAAAGGTGTCCCTCCATTACAGGAAACGATCCTTTAAAAAATTCACCAGTCATCTATCTTTCTCGGTACTGGGGGATAAGGACGCCGAAGAGGAAACCAACACAAAAGACTATCCAAGAGCATATCTAAAAAAATCTTATACATAGACCTGCTCTGCTGGGATAATTAATTAAAACACAGTTAATTAACTAAACGAATAATCTGCAAGCTAAAAACTGAAATAAATACTTCCTTTTCAAAATCAAAATTTATTTAGTTGATGAAAATGCAAAAACACACATACCACGCCATGTCCCTCACGGAGTAGGCAGAAAGAACCGAATGCCACATATTTATGTCTTGACACACACTCATCGCCTCGTCTGTTGTTCACGCTTCTAATGTTTCTGGCGTTTAAAATACTGTTGACATGGACGTGCCATCCCTTCCTTGGGCATCTCCGACCTTTCATTCCATTCCTGTCAGCAATGTATATTTTCTTCGTTATGCGTTCCTCATTCATTCTCCCCATGTGGCCAAACCATCTCAATCACTTTCATTCTAGTAATGACATCTTTCTACGAGTATGTCCTCATTTCTGACCCTGTCATACATCATTCTGTTACAGATTCTTCTTAGAGATCTCATTTCAACTCCATGTATTCTACTTTTGTGCGACTTCTGTCATGTTCAGGTTTCACGTGCATACATCAAAGTTGGCACCAAGATAGCATTATTAATGGCAACTATAACATCCTTCGATATGTTGCGATCATTCATAACTGGTCTAAGTGTCCCATTCACCATAACTCTCGTTTCCTGACATAACTTTTCTTTCGAACGCCTTATCATTCCGTTGAAACATGCTTCCCAGATAAACATATTCGTCGACTTGCTCGAGTCGTTCGTTCTCTACTTTTATTGGGCACGCTGTTCTGCTTTCACTATTTTCAAACAACATTATCTTTGTTTGCTGGCATTCATCCTCAGTGCGTTCTCTATGCATCCTTCAAGATACTGTAACTCTTACCATACTTACAAGATACTGTAACTCTTCCATACTTTCTCCTAACAGAACTTTATCATCTGCATACATACAGTACAGTACTCAATTTAAAACCCTTGCAATCTTCTTTAGGGGATCTTATGCAGAAATCAATGTACAGATTTTGAAGAGCCATGGAGACAGCACGCACCCCTTTTTAACACCATAATTTATAGAGAAGCACGTTGTTACTGTGTCGTTGACACGAACACGTGCTTCGCTGTTCTCATATATTGATGCGGCAATGCGTATCAGCTTACTCTTCACTCCATACACTGATAGCATATCCCATATTTTTTCTCTAACGACTTTATCGTAGAACTTTTTTAGGTCTATAAAGGCAAAGAAAATATTCTGGTTTTTATCCAGAACCTTCTCTGTGACCATACGTACAGAAAAAAAAATGGTCTATACATCATTTGCCGCCCACAAATGCTCCTTGTACATCCCATATCTTGCTTTCTGTAGCCTTACGTACTCTTTGATCCAGGATTATTGTATACATTTTACCAACTGAGGTAAACAAGATGAAAATTCAAAAACTAGACTACGATTTCAAAATACGGAACCCCTTTAATTGACAATTTATTAATATTCTTTGTCGTTGTTTATGTATTGTAGTGAAATATTCTTTTATTTTTAACTGTTTCAATCTATAAAAAAATGTTATGCGCAACTAATAACCATTATCCACATTTTGGAGTCCAACGATAAGTACTATTGAACTTGACTAAGAAGTCAGATTTCGAACTAATTGAGCCACGAATGACGACAATATATTGTCTGAATGTTATATTGTTTGCTATTTTATACAATTAAAAAAATCTATTCAGACGCGAAATAATATTTTAAAAAAGATGAATTTATTCCTTCATTTTATTTATCTAAAGCGTCATTTTAGACGGGTAGCCAGCTTTGCCTAATACGTCTTTATGAAAGAGAATCTTTCTCTAGACAGAAAAATTATATTTACATAAGTTTGTATGATAAAATAATGTTTTTGTATTCCTTCCTTTCGTATAAATTCTCTTCACTTCTAACATAAAAATCCTCTCATACGCTTAGCGAAATATTCACAAAGGAAAAATACATATATAAAACGTATCAATTTCCTTTTAATAACAAAAGAAAATATAAGCGAGACATTTTGTTTTTCTGCGAATAATTTGATATGTGCTTGGTTGTTAAAAGAGTTTCTATTACAAATTATTATTAAGAGCGCACAGGCACTCAAATGTGATTAGTTGCATTGGCGTTTCCTCATTCACTCAGCCACTACTGACATTATTGTTCTGGAAATGAAGATAGGGATAAATTATAATACTAAAATAGCCGCTGGAGAAATCAAAAGAATGGCCTTCCACAGGGTAGTGTTCTGGCCCCAGTTATGTATAACATTTACACAAATGATCAACCAATACTCTATGACGTAAAGCAATTTATCTACGCTGATGACACGGCAATCGTGGCACAAGATGATAACTTTATAAACGTAGAGATCAAATTGTCAAGAGCCTTGAATGAATTGTCCAAATACTACAAAAACAATAATCTCAAACCCAATCCAGCAAAGACACAACTATGTACCTTTCACCTGAGAAATCGGGATGCAAAGAGGAAACTTAACATCACATGGGAGGGAAAGAATCTAGAAAATTGCGAAAACCCAAAGTACCTCGGCGTAGTGCTAGACAGGACACTCTCTTTTAAGCAACACTGTCTAAACACCAGGGGAAAAATTGGTACTCGGAACAATATCATCCGAAAGCTCGTCGGAACAAAATGGGGGGCACAACCATCCATTCTTAGAACTTCGGGACTTGCTCTCTGCTACTCGGCAGGGGAATATGCGGCTCCAGTCTGGTTCCAATCTCCCCATGCCAGAAACGTAGATGTTGCTTTGAATGAAACCAACAGACTAATTACGGGGTGTCTTAAACCTACTAATGTGGAAAAAATCCAATTACTAACTGGAATAGCACCACCACATATAAGAAGAGTTGTAGCCTCTGAAGAGGAAAAGATGAAACAGCAGAATGACTCTCGACATCCGCTATATGGTCACATCCTCCCGCCCTCAAGACTCAAATCTAGAAACAGCTTCCTCAGGAATACAATATCTTTAAACTCAACCAGCGAAAAGAGAAGAGTTGAGCTGTGGAAGGAACGGATAGAAGGTGAGAGCTTTCGTGAACCAGCAGAGGTACTCCCGGCGGGTCATCTACTGCCTTATACAGCCTGGAAATCCCTAAACAGGCTGAGGACGGGTGTAGGAAGGTGCAAGGTGAACCTGGATAGATGGGGAATGCTGGAGGCGGACCAGGACACGGCATGTGAGTGTGGAGAGACGCAGAGTATGTCGCACCTGCTGAGCTGCCCGCTTATGGAGGGAGGGTGCTCTGAAGAGGATTTGTGGCAGGCCAATGAAAATGGAATTATGGCTGCAAATTACTGGAGGGACACAGTGTAGGCGGATGACCTTGGACACGGAAATGAATGATAATACTGTCTACAGCTTGACATTTCCAGAATCGTAATATTTGAAAATTCTCTCGATAAAAAATAATTACGAAAGTAATCCTGAAATTTGCTGAAATTCGTTATCCGTTTAATTTGATTGATGTGAAACTAAAATTTAGTAAAATTACTATAATTTTATTATTAAATAAAGGCCCCGCAGGGGCCTTAATGTATTAAAAAATATACGGAACATAAAAAAAGAACAAAATTTTAAAAGTCTCCAACCCCAATCCATAAGGAGCGGCTGCTCGTCGGACACAAGAAACTACCGTAAAGCATATTTCATACCACAACCGCTAAGAGTCCAACCACAAACGTGGAGGCCCGTCAGTCATGGCGAGGGTCTCCCATCCCAACATTGCAGAAAAGAAGAACAAAATGAGGAGAAAGATTAGGAGAGAAGTCCTTAAAATATTCAATAATAATAGTAACATAACAGTAAACAGTAATATATAGACTCGGTAATACACTCGCGCAACTTGCACACGGTGTAAGGAATTGTTCCAATACATATGTGAGGAAAGTGATGAGGTAATATGCGAGACGAACATCGATTACCGTGGCATATTGGAAAGCCGTTTGACTTCTGTACCGGCGGCGTCATGGGTTCGACTCTCAGCAAAGAAGAAAATTATTTAAAAATTATTTCTCATTCAAATTTTGCTTCTCTGGATTGGACACAATGTTGAATAGGAAGATATTGTCATTTAGAAATACAATTTATATAAATTTAGGTATATATACGTTAGCACTCTGATTTTTTTGTTGTTTTGTTCACATTATTTTTACTGATAAACACACAGCAGTCAAATTGATAAATGAAACATAATTATTTTTCATATTGTTGGAGGCTTTCCATACTAGCCGCTGTTTACAACGTACATTTTCATGGGCCAAAACAACATTAAATCGTTCAGAATGTGACGCCATCGAATAAAATTTGTATCAAAAATTGATTTTAAACGAATAAGGCACCATAACTATGACAGAACTTCTTTCTCTCATGGTTCAAATAATTAAAAGTCAGGAAATATAAAGAATTAGTCTGTAGCACATTGCTGACAAGCAATCCTTAATCATCCACAATGGTCAATTTCCTTCTCTTGAATGTCGATGGGATGCGCAAAATTGCCTCCAGCATGACATTTCAAATGCAATAACAATGTTCAAACATATACACAAAATAAATCAGGCTAAATAAAAGTTAATTGTTCGATTAAGTTTTTATCTAATATAAACAATGCTCGTATTTGTTTAAGTTTTATGAGAAAACGTCGAATAACATATTTTTGATTCCTCAATAAATGCTTACGTATGAGACAATGATGTAAAGATAAAATATAAATTGGTGCTGTCCACAAAACTTGATTTCCAACTAAAAAAATGTGTAAATTTGTTATTTCGATGACACAGCATAAAAACGTTCATGTAAGAGACAAGACAGTTATTGGCAAAAATATCTACAAAAGCATATTTTTTTCTATTGTACAAATACCTACCTAGTTTTTTCACAAACATAAATTATTTCAGATAACTCTCCAGTATATTTTTCACCAAAGTTTTGCGATAGTTTTATCTGAAAGTTATGAGAAATTCTTATTCATACTTAATGCTGAAGTTTCAGCAACACTTTTAAAGTATCACATTTGCTTTTCAGTTTAGTTGCACAACAAATTTTCCGCTGAGATTTATGAACATATGGTTCACTCATAGTGATTTTGAGATATATATTTGTTAGTTATGTCCCTACTCTAAAGAACGAGGTACATAAAGTTAGTTGAACTCAAAGATACGGAATATTAAAATCGAAAAATATTTTGCTATTTGCTAAGTTTAGTTTGTCGATCGACAATTCTTGATAGAACTCCATTGTATATATTGTCAATATAAAATAAAAAATACCAACTTAGTTTTCGATCTATTATATTTAATTGATCATCGACACATTTCCTTGTGCCTTGCACGAAACGCGTCTATAATCAATTTTTTTTTACGGCGTTGGCCGATTTACTAATGATATTAATAACAATTAAGCACTACAAATAATAACACTCAATTATTATTATTACCATTATACACTTCCTCAAAAGAATTAGCAGATCAATGCGTAAATTGTAAATTATTTAAAAGAGCAAAATAAAATGCTACAAACAATTCAATTGGGAATAGTTCACCCATCCAGATACTTAACATATCAAAGGATTAGACTCTGAGGAGGTCTCTATACTACCTAACAACCCTACTGATTCCCGAATATTAACGTTTAAAAAATCTTTAACGATTCTACATGTATTAATTATTGCCGTTTTTTGCATTTTTATTATTAAGTTTTTCGATAAATCTATAATTTCTAAATTACGTATTAACGATTTTGGAATAATACTAGTGGCTGAAATAACGAACGGTAATATTATTTTACGAGAATGCCAAGTCTTTTAATCTCGTTACCTAAAGCGATGTATTTTCTAATTTTTTCATCAAAAGTTTTTATAATACATATTACTAGAATTTGGAATAGCCACGTCAAAATTGTACAAAAACCAAGTATATTTTTATTATAATATATCTACATGGTGCTATTTGTTTTATGGCGTGTTTAAAAATAAAAAGCTTTAAAAATAACAAAGAGCACCGCTCCATGATAATAGATCATTCCATGGACGCCATAACTTAATTGTAGGATCTTCCAAACAATGAAGTCTTGATTAATCTACTGAAATTGTCAATACGCTAATCTAAATGTATGTCGGGGGTAATTCATTCCACATTAAGTCCATTTATACTGAAACCGCGATCATAGTAAACTTTATTGATTCTATCAATTACATAGTACTTCCTGGGGTGCAAGTCTGGTTGACCGTCTAAATGAAAACACTCCTTGTTTACCCATATCATGGATATAATTATTATATGGAGTTCTACAATATCTTTAGATGTCATAGAACTCCATACAGTAATTATATCCATGATATGGGTAATCATTGGGTCTTTGATTTCGCCGGTCGAACCAGACTTGCCCCCCAGATTCAGAGGATCCCAATGTATGGGGAGATTTCTTTCTAATGCCACACTTTTATCGCATACCTACCGATCGTCGTAATATAATAAGTGATGAGCATAAGTCTCGCAGTCATGTTCCTTGGTCTTACAAGACCAAGACCAAAACCATTTTTTTTCGGTTACAAATAAATAAATAAATAAACCGTTTTAAACCATTTTAAAACGGTTTATTTATTTATTTATTTGTATCTACGGCCAGAAGTCTTTTACAATTATACACTTTTAAGCCTTTTACAAAATAAAGCAGTTACACAATATAACAAAATATTAATAATAAAAAAAACAATAAATTCTATGCAAAACAAACAATAAAAGTTGACAACAAAAAGGCGATAAAAAGAAATAGAAAAACATCGATAGTATATAGTTAATTAAAAAAATGACGAAAAATTATATATATACTATGCATGACGACGAAAAGTTGTCAACAAAAGGGCGATAAAAAAGAAATAGAAAACATTATGTTATTATTTATGATTTTAGGACCGTAGTTATATTGAATTGGTCCTGTTTAGCCGCAACTCTCGATCGTTGAGTTAATTCCATGTACTTCTTCTATCTACATTTTTTACCAAAGAGGCTCCAAGTTATTAAATTTAATCTGGCAAAGTTTTTCAGAAATACGCATACACGCAAAACCGTTCTCGTGCCCCCGGGGCAAGATAATCTGGAAAGTTCCCATGTTTATCTCTTGACCACCAACTTTTTAGGGGCCAGAAATTGTTAATGACATTGCTGAAACTCAAAACTCCACTTTTAGTTTTTAATGCTCACTTACGGGCAAGAGTTGACGTACACTCTATATCAAATGTAGGACAGTAATTATGTAGGTTTTGTTTGACTTACCTACGCTTCTAAATTTAAACAAGGATTTTTTACTCCTCGCTAACCCAAGTGAGGAGTTATGAATTTGCAATTTTTTAAGGCTTTTTTTCAATTCAGATTATCAATTAGTATCATGCAGAGATTGTATTCTGAAATCTTCACCACAATGTATCTGTGTGTGTGTTGTATAGTATGTGCTATGTACGGCATGTTTATTATACTTTTTCAGTCACCATAATCTCTTCGTGTCGTGCACAATAAATAGTAAATTAAATAACTAAATACTAGTTGCATGTAATACATGAGATCCAACTGTCGATAGCGATATTATGAATAGTTGAACTTGGACATTGTGTATTCCATACGAATTGTATGAAGCGATGTCGTCACTAATATTAATTTTTACAAACTTTGTTAAAAAAAATTTGAGAAAATTAAATTCTCTAGTTTACATGTTTCGGCATTTTTCGATATTTTTAAAAGAAATGGAAATAAAGGCAGCACATAAATTTGTCATACCATTTTTTTTTCTTCTTAATAAAAACAGTTTCAGAAACCTTGGAACTGTTTTTCAAAATTTATTTCGAGATATTATATTTGATTATATTTGTACAAAATTTCAGCGTTCTTGCTTTTATAGTTTTTGAGATATGTGGACAAATGCTATAAAAATTAAAATGTTGATAACCCCTGACTGTAACAAAAATTCTAAATACTGAGTATAAAAGTTTTGTGAATCTAAAATTGTCTATATATTCTGAAATTTTAGGCTCTGTGAATCCAGCGGATCAAAAGTTATAAGGGGGGGACAGACACACAAAACTCACATAAAATGTTCTACTCCGAATTCTGAGTAAATCCATGTATGGGAACATATATGCTGCGAAGCCTCTAAGTTGGTGTTTTTAGCATGCAAAAAGTCCACTACGCCATACAAAATGTTCCTAGTATTCCTTAAACGCGGGTCTTGGCTTAATACTTTGTCGATATGTTAAGAGAATAAATTCTCTTGAACAAATCAACAGTTGGACAATAAGTTTTTAAATACGTTCGCGGAATTCGCACGTATCGCTAAAGTACGAAACCAGCTAAAGTGAACCATTGTGTAACCAGTGGCGAGAAGAAAGGAAGAACTTTACGCGAAAGAAAGAAAAAAGAAGACGGCTGGCACAGTAAGTCCACTCACTTCAAAACTTTTCCAAACTGTTTTACTTCTGCCGATATCGCACAGTATCCCTTCCCAAAAATCATTCGGTTCGCTGATTGTTCTGAGAAGGTTCATAGTAAACTAGTTGCATGTAACACATGAGATCCAACTGTCGATAGCGATAGTATGTATAGTTGAAGAATATGTACCAAACTATAAACCCATAGATACAAATTATTGAATATTTTCAGATATTTTGTTTTCTATACAACATATGTAGGTATGTATGTCAAGATAGGATAGTATGGAGGAAGATCCTTTTTCCTACCCAGAATATGCAAATAGCATGATGGTATGTATGTATGTATGTTTGGAGATGAAGTATCAAACTATTAAGTCTTCTTACATATTGTGTATAGGCGACTGCCATACAAAATGTATGAAGCGATGTCGTCACTAAATTCAATTTTTAAAAAAATTGTTAAAAAAAAATTGAGATCTTCTACTACAATGTTAATATTTTTTATTGAAAATTAAATTATCTAGTTGGGGTATTTCGGCTTTTTTCGATAATTGTAAAAGTTTTGGAACTATAGGCAGTTAAACTCATAAATTTATCATAAAAAAAATATTTTTCTTAATAAAAAATGTTTGAGAAACCCTGGAATTTTTTTGAAAAATCTGATTTGAGATTTTGTATTTGTCTATGTTTGTACCAATTTTCAGCGTTCTAGCGTTTATGGTTTCTGAGATATATGGAAAAATAAAATAAAAATTCAAAAGTTGATAATCCCTGACTGAAACAAAAATTCAAAATTCCGAGTATAAAAGTTTTGTAGGCCTGTAACTGTTTATATATTCTGAAATTTTAGGCTCTGTAAATTGAGCGGATCAAAAGTTATAAGGGGGGACACACACACACACACACACACAGACACACACACACACACAGACACACACACACACACACACACACACACACACAGACACACGAAATGTTCTACTCCGAATTCTGAGTAAATCCGTGTATGGAACATATATGCTGCGAAGCCTCTAAGTTGGTGTTTTTTGACTTCAAAGTTGGAAAAGCCGTGAAAAAAGTAGACCTCTCCATACAATTCTCGCGTATTCTGGCTTGATACATTGTCGATATGTTAAGAGAACAAAGTTCTCCTGAACAAATCGACAGTTGGATTATTTGATTGAATCAAAATAACATTTACTTTTTATTAAAATATACACTACTTAAAGATCTTTATGCCTTATTTAAATATACTAGTTGCATGTAACACATGAGATCCAACTGTCGACAGCGATAGTATGTATAGTTGAAGAATAAGTACCAAACCCATAAATACAAATTATTTATTATTTTATGATATTTAGTTTTCTATACAACACATGTACCTAGGTAGTCAAGATAGGATAGTATGGAGGTCAGTCTTTTTTTCCTACCCGGAATATGAAAACAGCATGATGGTATATGTATATTGTATGTTTAGAGATGAAGTATCAAACTATTAAGTCTTCTTTGATATTGTGTATAGGTGACTACCATACAAATTGTATGAAGCGATGTCGTCACTAAATTCAATTTTTATAAAAATTGTTAAAAAAAAATTGAGATGTACTGCTACAATGTTTATATTTTTTATATAAAATTAAAATATCTAGTTGGGGTGTTTCGGCTTTTTTCGATATTTAAAAAAAAATGGAAATATAGGCAGTAAAACTCATAAATTTATCATAAAAAAAATACTTTTCTTAATAAAAAATGTTTGAGAAACCCTGGAATTTTTTTGAAAAAACTAATTTGAGATTTTGTATTTGTCTATGTTTATACCAATTTTCAGCGTTCTAGCTTTTATGGTTTCTGAGATATAGGGAAAAATAAAATAAAAATTCAAAAGTTGATAACCCCTGACTGAAACAAAAATTCAAAATTCCGAGTATAAAAGTTTTGTAGGCCTGTAACTGTTTATATATTCTGAAATTTTAGGCTCTGTAAATTGAGCGGATCAAAAGTTATAAGGGGGGGGGACACACACACACACACAGACATACACACACACACACAGACACACACACACACACACAGACACACACACAGACACACGAAATGTTCTACTCCGAATTCTGAGTAAATCCGTGTATGGAACATATATGCTGCGAAGCCTCTAAGTTGGTGTTTTTTGACTTCAAAGTTGGAAAAGCCGTGAAAAAAGTAGACCTCTCCATACAATTCTCGCGTATTCTGGCTTGATACATTGTCGATATGTTAAGAGAACAAAGTTCTCCTGAACAAATCGACAGTTGGATAAAAACATTTAATATACTTACAACTATTTTTACCAGTTGTATCGCTGCCACGGCGAAGGGAGGTTGTGTTAGTATGCTCACTCGCCGCCACACTCGCCGTTAAGTGATATTATTGTTCCGTGATTTTCTGGTGTTGGAATCGCTCAAGGGAAGTGATTTTTTCTTTATAATCGTATTGTTGTTTGATGTTTTTCTTTCTCATTTCTATGTAAAATTTATTCTTTTTCAGTTATTCTATACCTATATTACTTATTTATCTTTTGATTTTTATTTTGATTTATTTATTCCGTTCGTGGTAACGAATTTTCGTTTATTTATATACATAATATATAGGTGCATTCCTATCTTATTTAACTTTGTTATTCTTTTTGTTAGTGAAATTTTTATTTTTGTTTCGATCTTGTCATAATGGAAGAAATCCATAAACCTCCTGACCCTCCTGACGACATAACAATCCAACCGAATTCCTCTGCCGCAAAACCTAATAAAAGAAGACGCGAAGGAAACGATTTTCCTTCTCCTTCTTCCCCTACTTCCAAGTATCCTGATGTATCTGAAGCTTCTCACGCTAGTCCCTTAAATCTGAAGTACAGCAGTAACTCTCTCCCTCCCTTTTTGGTTTATGTCCAGAATGTGGACAATGATGCTTCTCTGCACCCTATGAAATTCGGCCAAATCCTCTACAAAAACAAAATTGTTAATGTCTCTCCCGGCGGTGTCAAAGCCGAGGGAAGAAACAAGATTTCCGTCTCCTTCACAAACCCCAATGCTGCTAATTCCTTTGTAGATTCTTCAATTCTTACCTCTAATAACCTTAAAGCATATATTCCATCTTTTAAACTTACAAAAATGGGCTTAGTAAGAGGCATCTCCACCGAACTGTCAAATGATGACATTATAGAAAATGTGTCTGTGCCATCCCAATTTGGAAAAATAATCAAAGCCAGACGTTTGAATTATAAAGATTCCTCGTCTGGATCTATCGAATGGAAACCCTCTCAAACGGTTGTTTTGACCTTTGAAGGTCAGACTCTTCCGAAGAACGTCTACCTCTACTATAACTCTTTGCCAGTTGAGCTATATACATTCCCAACAGTTCTTTGTTTCCAATGTTGCCGTTACGGTCACACTAAATCCCAATGCCGTTCTCAGCCTCGATGCTTCAAATGTGGGGAATCCCATTTGGGGGAAACCTGTGCATCAACAAAACCTGTTTGTATTAATTGTTCCGGTGCTCATCCTGCTTCTAGTCTCTTTTGTCCCGAATTTTCGAGACAAAAAAACATTAAACACTCAATGGCCTCCGAAAACATTTCTTACGTAGAAGCGTCAAAATTATACCCAACAAGTAAAATGAGTTACACAGAAGCTACATCGGCTTCTTCCTCCACGCCTATTTCCATTCCTTCACGTAATCAATCCTTTAAAATGACTCTTAAAAACATTCCGAAAGAACAAAGATCTAAAGTTTCTCCACATTTTGACAAAGCCAGTCATGAAAATCTTCTTTCATACACAAATGGCCAAGCTACAATGCCTAGTGACGGCTGCGCCATGCGTTGCAACCCAGAACCTTTCAACAAATCCAACGACCTGACGTCAATCATCCCCATGATAGCCCAAATCCTAATTTCTTTATTTTCTGACATCGATAACTTACCGTCCTACGCTGCCAACTCTCTTCCATTCCTCAACGATCTAGTGCAATATAATGGCTCCACATCCAAAAACAAAGAATAATAACTCAATCTGCATATTACAATGGAACAGCAGAAGTCTAGTTTCGAATAAAATAGACTTTTGCTATATTTTAAAAACATACAATATTAATATTGCTGCGGTATCAGAGACCTGGCTTAAACCAGGATCCGATTTTTTTATCCCCGGTTACACGATTTTACGAGACGATCGATATGATGCTCATGGAGGAGCTGCGTTAATATTTAAATCTTCATTGCCATATAATGTAATAAATATCCCCTCACATTCTAATATCCAAATAGTTGCTGCTAACATAAATAATATAAGTTATATCTCAACTTACTGTCCACCTAACACTTTTTTTGATCCTAACTACTGGAATTTATTGATATCATTATGTTCCTCTCAAATATTTATATTAGGTGACTTTAATGCCCACTCGCCTTCCTGGGGATGTGTTTCTCAAGACAGTTCAGGCGACTCAATTTTGACGTTTTGCGATGATAATAATATGTGTATCTTGAACAATGGCTCACCAACTAGATTTACTTCACCATCACAAAATCAAAGTGCAGTTGACCTTTCCTTGTGTTCTACCAATCTTGCTACCTCCACTTCCTGGACCGTCATGGATGACACCTTTTCTAGTGACCATTTCCCAATAATTCTAAACTATTCTCCTAGTCCATCGTTTTCAACAACATATACAAAAGTCAGTAAATTCAAATTGAATTTAGCAGATTGGTATAACTTCCATAAAATCTTAGAAGAATCCGTAAGCACTCTTCCACCTCTTATGTTTCCAGCGGATTTAAATACAATTTTCTCTAAACTATTATCAGTTATTAAATCAGCTGCCGAGTCTTGCATTCCAAAAACAAAAAAATCGAAAAAATCTAAAACTCTCCCGCCATGGTGGGACGACGAATGCTCAGAACTCATTCTAGAGAGAAAAAAAGCCATGAAAAAATACAGGAAAAATATGTCACTGTCCAATTTTCTTAATGCAAAAAATATTCAAGCATTAACTAAGAAAACTTTAAGAAAAAAAAAACGTCAAGGCTGGTATGACTTCTGTAATTCCCTTTCTCCAGAATCTTCTTCTTCTCAAATCTGGAATAAAATTCATAGATTTCGTGCATCATATTCTCCTACATATACTAACTCCCAGGATGACTGGATAATGTCATTTACCGATAATTTGGCCCCTGCCTACGTTCCAAGCTTTGAAGAGGTATGCAACTCTTCTCATAATTCACAGCCCGCCTCCTGGCTAACCTCTCCATTTAAAATAGAAGAATTATTAATTCAAATTCAGTCATTATGTAATACGGCTCCAGGAGTGGATGGTATTTCAAATATATTTTTTCAAAAATTTCCTGCTAATCTTCTGTCATACCTTTTAGATATGTACAACCTAATTTTACAAATAGGATTCGTACCTTCAGAATGGAAGACCCAGATAGTTATTCCAATTTTGAAACCGGGTAAAGATGCAAAACTTGGTTCTTCCTATAGACCTATTGCACTTTCATCTTGTTTCTTAAAATTATTAGAGCGTATGTTGAAAAAACGATTAGATTGGTATATAGAACATAATAACCTTCTTTCGACTTCACAATTTGGTTTCCGAAAATCAAAATCTTGTCTTGATAACCTGAGTATTTTAACAACTGACATTCGAACTGCTTTCTCTAAACAAGAATCTACTGCAGCAGCCTTTTTAGATATATCTGGCGCATATGATAACGTTCAGCTTCCTGTACTGAAAAATAAATTATCTACAATAGGTATTCCGGATCAACTGTGTCGTCTCATTCATAACATATTTTCCGAACGCACTATTAATATCAATAGAAATAATATAAATATATCAAGAACCATATGGAAAGGATTACCTCAGGGCTCCGTATTAAGTCCTATTTTATTTAATGTCTACTGTTCAGATCTCGAATCGAAACTCCCTGATAAGGTTTCCTTTGTTAATTATGCTGACGATATTAGCATATATGTTTCAAATAAATTTATTGATATATCCGTAAAAGATTTAACTATGGCTATCAAAATAATAAACAAATGGGCTCTTAAAAATGGTCTCCAGGTTTCCCCTCAAAAAAGTAAGGTTGTAATTTTTACTCGTAAACACAAAACTCCCACAGTAAACATAATTATTGACAATATTCAAATTCCTGTGTTAAATCAAGTTAAATTTCTGGGCTTAATTTTAGACAGAAAAATGTCATGGAAACCTCACATTGAGCATGCTATTGCCAAATGCGAAAGAAATTTAAACCCTCTTCGAGCCGTTTCCCGAGTGTGGTGGGGTTCTCACCCATCATGCATGAAAATCCTTTACAATTCTCTGGTTCGTGGTGTCCTTGATTTTGGTAGCTTTCTTTGGGACCCGATCCCTTCATTTCTTCAACTTAAACTTGAAAGAATTCAATCAAAGGGCCTGAGACTGGTTCTCGGCGCTATGCGTTCAACACCCATTAATGCTCTTCAAGTGGAGGCACTAGACATGCCTCTTAATCTTCGTAGAGAATTATTGGCAGTCAAATTTCTCACAAAGCGGATAAATATTAATACACACCCCATCATGCGTAAACTATCATCCTTGCTATCTCTATGTCAATCCACTAGATTCTGGGCCAAAAAACCATATCCTCACTTATGCTCAGCATATTTAAAGCTCCGTGATAGAATAACCGATTCTCCTAACTATTCTTGCCTGCCATACTACCAAACTCCCTTTAAGGTTAATTTCATTATTCCCAATATAATTGAAAATATTGGCATCAACAAATCGACTCAATTACCCCCCCACACCATTAACAAAATCTTCAATAACATAGTAAATTCTAAATGGCCGTCACATCTTAAAATTTATACTGATGGGTCAAAAATGTATCCAAATGGACCATGTGGCTCCGCAGTGTACATTCCTTCCTTAAATACTGAACTTCTCTTTAAGCTTCCCCCTGGGTCATCTGTCTATTCAGCGGAGTGTTTGGCGATAAGAGAAGCATTAAAACTTCTAGACTCTCTTCCCCATTCAAAAATTCTGATCCTTTCTGATTGCTTAAGTTCCCTCAAATCCTTATCCAACGATCTCTCTAAATTTCCAGACAACGAACTACTTTGCTCTATCAGATATCTCATGTGTAGTCTTATAGAAAAAGACTATGAAATTATACTAGCATGGATCCCTTCCCACGTAGGTATAAATGGGAACGAGATCGCGGATAAATTAGCAAAACAAGCCTCCAGTTCTGATGCCTCTTATTTTAACAATTCCCTTTCCATCCAAGACACAATTCGTTCTCATTGTAACATTGCCAAAAATAAATGGCAAGACCTGTGGAAAATAACTTCTGAAACCAAAGGAACATACTACTATAATATCCAATTAAACATTCCATCTTTTCCATGGTTTCATAAAAAAAAAATGTCCAAAAGAGAGATCTCTAATATCTCGAGAATGAGATTGGGTCATTGCTCAATTGCCTCTCACCTTTATAAAATAAATATAAAAGAAAACCCTTCTTGTGCATGCGGGGCAGAATTGGAATCACTCGATCACGTGTTCTTTGAATGCCCGATGCACTACGAATATGACATCTATCCCAACTTAAAAGTCCCTCTACCAGTCAACATGTCGCATCTCTTATCACTAAACTCTCTTGCTATTTATTCCGCAATATCCAAATTTATCCTTATCAATTGTATTAATCTGTAAATCGTAACATTCAATAACTTATTTTTTATCTTTTCTTCCATTTGGCACAAATCACTCTTATAAGGGTGGGTTGCCTAATATTTAAAAAAAAAAAAAACTATTTTTACGCCCTTTTCTTAAACTATACTTGTCTGTCTATCTGCACTGCAATTTTGCAATCGATTTTTAACTAACTTCCCGATCAGTCAGAAACTTTAAGAATTTGTGTATTCCCGATGACAATGCATGTTGAAACTTACATTTTCCAGCTTGATCCATTTAATATTTTAATGAAATTGAATAATTCTCCATAGAGTCGGCAATATAATTAATGAACAATTATTTTTAATCAAACAATGATACCAGATATACAACCGAATCAGCTATAAAAATGTATTACTTACCCTCATAATATAACCAATCCTAGTACAAAAACTTGTATCCAATCATAATTTTATTCTGTGGGGTAAGCAGTAAGCTGAGCTCTGATCTATGAATAGATAGGTAACATCTAAATGGAAACATTACAATAAAAACCTTTCTCGACTTTATCAAACTGTCCTTTGTTTCATCAAAATTCAATTGAGTTTATTTCCCTTTGTGTTTTATTCAAGATTATAATATTATTATAGTTGTGGGTAGGTATTGTTTAATGAGTGACATAACACAATAAAATTCTCTTCTGCTAATAATTCTTGTGTATGGTTAAACAAAGAAACGCTAGATACAAGGGTATTATGTTTCTATGAAAAAAATATCATAAGAATTATAGTGCGTTTCAGTCAAAGATTTCCATATAATATATTATATGGAGTATTCCGTGCAATGAGTGAGTCATGGTATATGCGCGTTTGATTTCTTGATTGGCAACATATTGAAGTTTTCCATACATTTCAACACTTCCAAGACAACTGTTCTCCATATCTTGACGAACAAAGTATCTTTTTCGACAAATAAATCTGAAAATAATTCACATTAGTCGTTATTATCTATACAAACACTATGGTTTCTGCCCACCTAACTGTCAAAAGTCCTGCGGAAAAAATCGTCACTTCGATTCATACAAAATTTGATAACTGCGACATCTTTTATACATATTATATGAAAATCTATGGTTTCAGTTAATAATTGATGTTTTAGATTTGCATAGGTAAGATAGTGTTATCAGAAATAAGAAACTAATTTATTCAACTCATCACACATAGATAACGCCAAGTTGGATAAATTAAATCTGTAGTATTCATTCGTCACAAAGTAATAACTAATAACATTTCGATTTAATTTCAATTATTTTATTTGTTAATATTTTTTATACCAAGCGTTAAATATGTAATATTTCATGTATAAGTTCGAAATTGGAATACATTTATATTTAAAAGATAGTATGCACAATGTTATGTACACACAATCGTGGCTCAGTTAGTTGGGTATCCGACTGCTGATCCAAAGGTCCCGGGATCGATTCCCGGTGGAGACACAGTTTTTAATTGTGTTTTCAGTCTGGATCTGTGAGACGATTAATATCGTTAGTCTCCAGAATGTGGCAACTTGTTATTGGGTGCGTGTTAAATTAATATTTGACATAGTACCTACCTGTTAGTTGCTCGAGAAGTTATAAATAAATAAATAATATATTCTGTGAATTTACCAACAAATAATTATGTGCACTGAAGATTAATAACTTCATCAAACTAATGATTCTTGTAATACCCACAAACAGGCATTGCCTGGTGGGATTATTCTTGTTAACTTATATAAATATTTGTTGAATTATTTCTTTTCATGTTATGTAGCGTATACAATTACAAGTTGTTTTTTTTTTAATTTTTATTTAAGGTTGTAGAATATTATGATATTTATATCTTTGTTATTGTTGTTTTGTTTTGTTAAATGTATTATTTTTTATGCTATTTTGTTAATCTTTTTTTCTAATCACGATGTTTTTTAACATGTTTAAGAGAAATAAATAATTTATTTATATTTTTTTTTATTTATTTATTTAAAAATTCAACACAGACAGCGTTTGCTGGTATCAGTGTTGACATACATTTTGGTTTATATTGACATTTTGTTAGATTATTACATGTTATACAATGTGGTGAACAATAACATTACATTACATTTATTTATTTAATAAAAATACAAAAGATTTATTTCATTATTTTTATATTATTTTATATTGTTTCTCGGGCAACTAACAGGTAGGTACTATGTCAAATATTAATTTAACACGCACCCAATAACAAGTTGCCACATTCTGGAGACTGTGAGACAATAAACACTATCGTCTCACAGTCTGAAAACACAATGAAAAACTGTGTTTCCACCGGTATCTAACCCAGGACCTTTGACTCAGCATTCAAATAGTAACCAAATGAGCCATGAAGGCCGATTTATGAATTTATTTACAATAGCAGTCTCCGTAAATAGTAGCGAAATATAATAATTTGATATGTAGTACCGGCTTAGAATAGTGCTTCCTCACTTTTCTATTGTCATCGTTTTCGGGTGTCCCGTGAGAGCCGTGTAATCGAAAATACAACATGTAACAATAACATCTCACAAAGTTCAACAATAATACTAAAAATAAAAAAAAAAACTTCCTTGCACTCTGCGCAAGTGGCGAGTGTATGGCAATTTCTTCCAACTTTTCAGTATGGATCTGGAAGATGGTACATATCATAAACTTCCAAAATGTGGCAACTTGTTACTGGGTGCTTGTTAAATAAATATACGACATATTACCTATTACCTACCTGTTATTTTCCCGAGAAGCAATAGAAAATAATAATAATAAGTAAATATGATATTTAGGAACCACGTGGTTCGAGTAAAGCTGCCCTAGATCAGGATATCCTAGTCGGGCAGCATTAATCTACCTTTTGTTGTCATTGTAAATATGGTGTGTTAAAAAAATATAAAAAAACATGAATTTTTAAATAAAGGAATTTAAAGGAATTTATATATCTATGTGACTCCAATGACTTTTATTAGCATTTTATTGGTTTTTATATATGTATTCTTTTAATTATTGTTACTCGTAACTAATTTTCTTGTAATTGAATGGATTATAAAAAAATAAATAAATATTTTTACCTGCTAAAAACACCATTTGAATTACGAATGCAAAATATTTTAAAAAAATATGTTTAAAGCATCATAAAACTTACTGTCAATTATTTTTGATGACATTAAGTTAATTCAACTAACATTTTCTCAATCTTTTTTCAAAATTCAATCTTTTTAGTATTGCATATGCAATACAGCTACAATCTGATATTTTGATTTTCTTATATTTTTTAATCCACTGTCTATTTATAAATTCGTTGTAATCAATGAAAACAGCTTTCCATTCATTCCTAGTTTAATATAAAAATGTACATTATCGTAAGAAGCATGTATGTATATGAATTCATAAAAAAATATGCACGCGATGACAGATAGTCTTTAAAAAATCTGCCGGAACTTCTATTGGCTTAAAAACAAGACCAGTCTTACTTCACTGAAAAATATTTATAATATTATCTATGTGAAAAATGTAAATTTGTATTAAATTAGTATTATTTAAATAATTATTATTTTCAGAAAATTATTTTTTCTGTACAAAAATAATACTTTCATTTTACTAATATTGCTAAAATTTAAGACATTCATAAAATACAAGGAATACAAAAACACAGATGTAATAAATTGTATAAACACTTACCGCTCATCTGGTAGTTCACTTTTCACATTATGGTTCAAATAACACAATTGTTGAATGAAAGTTAGTCTGTAAAATAAAAAATAATTCGCAAAAATAATATCGATCGCGTTTAGATGAAAATGTCGCGGCAATCATAAAAATAAAGGAGGTATTCTTAATAAATTGAGTTAATGAATCGCCTCCACGAGACCAGTTGTCAACGGCAATTTATTTATTGTTGGACCGAGAGACGCGTCGCTATCGACGCCACACACCTCCTCAGTCGCGTGCTATCCTGAAACTGCTTTAGCTTATTGCCAGGGAAAGTGAACCGAAGTAGGGAGCCTTTACTCCTTTTGTCCCAGGTCCGGGTGCGATGCTTCCGTTACCCGACACACATTTCCTTCGTACATTTCTGTACAGAACAAAGAAATATTTTTATGTTTTCCCATAAAAATACATATGTATTTTCCAATAATCACTGACAAAAAAATAAATAAATAACGATTTTATTACCAGAAATATGTTTAAAAAATCAAAAATAAAGTTTTGTTATTTCTGGTTCTAAAATCAAAGTATTTTTCTCAATGAGATTTAAAAAAACTCAATTTCAATCTAAATGGAATAACTATTTGCCACATATGCATAAAAATATGTATATCAAGGTCAATTAATTTTATGAAATATTTGTTGTAGGGTATTATGCTTTTTGGAGGACATAAATAATTATTTATCGATAAGATTAAATATGACTCAGGTAAATAATTTATGAAAATAACATAAAGTAAAGATCATACAAGGTGACATATTTATAACTCAATGAGTGATTAAAAATACTTAGTATGTATAGTGTATATATGCATATTCATAATTATGCCACAATGTTCAAAAATATCCACGGTATAAGGTAGGTACGTCACTTTGAATTTAGAATAATTATCACATTATATTATACAGTAAAGATTAGGGCTCTATAAATAAGCTTTAAAATATCAGTGAGTATTTTTAAAAAATAATAGTGAGACACGTTTGATACAAAAATATCGGTTAATTGAAAAAATTGTGCGCAATTGGTTTCAAAAATGATCACTGAGACTTTCCTATAACCTTAATTCGCGTAAAAAAATATTTATCGTAAAATTCCCAAAGATATAATATATAAATTAGTTTATATACCTTCATTTTCTTGTAGCAAACGTGCTAGTTTTATTAGACACCCAATAAAAACTGAGCAATCGTCTCGAAAGATGTTCTGAATAATTTAAAATATTCCCAAGTTGCAAATCCCCAAACTGGAAGCATCAAAGACGTTACTACAACTTTAAAGGAATATGTCTCAGCATTATTAATATCATCAATGTGAAAACTTCTGCGGGGTAAAGTATAATTTATGAAGTATAATCAAGTATTCACAAATCGAACGTTTGTGAATTATTAATTTTACGCCGACGAGACTTCACTTTTTCGGATGGGTAACGGATTTTCTTACGCCGACGTCCGGGCATAACGCCGTGCGCATGCGTCGATTGAGCAACCGCCAGGGGCACGAACACTTCCGAAAACACCCGAACAACATCTAGTGCAGTCGGCTTTTCTTTAGACTTCAAAGGAAATTATTTTCTTTTCAGCAAAAAGGCACTATGTAGAAACTATCAGACTGCATGAGAGTATGCAAAATTGACACCGTTTAATATTATATTATTTTTAGTCTGTGTTGCATATTGCTTGGATCATATCGAAAGCGTTCAGGTATGTTCGGACGGTTTTTGTGGGTGACGAAATTTTCCGAGTGCATCCGGAATTTCACGAAAGCATGCAGCCAGCCGCTAATGGGCAATGCAAACTTGAGTCATAATATAACAAAAGCTAATACAGTAAGAGTGAGTAAAAAATAGGGAAGGAAATTTTCTGTACGGAGTAGAAAAGTCTCTATAGCAGAAAAGTTTTTATTTACGTGTTTCAGGTGTTGTTTTAAATTTTCTACCCACGGCCAAAAACTGTTTTCTACACAGGAAATAACTAAATATCACGCTTTATAGTTCGAATATTAGATTCGAGTTTGAATTTCTGTTACTTTTTCGATTACAAAAGTTTTTTAAATTAAACGAGGAAAGCTATTAAATTTACATTTTATTTATATAAAACTTGAGAAGAATTAAATTCGCTATTTACTAAAGTTAAACTGGGAGAAAATGTTAATACGACTATACTTTGTACAATCGTTTTGATAAAGTCTGTTATCGAATATATATACAATTATATAATGAGCAACAAACTTGTTTGTACACTTAGGAAAATATGTTTTACTTATTTATTTGTTTATTGATTAAGAAATCCTACAAAAAACATTTTTTCGTGACTATTACATGCGTTTCTTCCTTCTTCCTTTTCTTATTAACCTTCTTTTTTTTCATTCTCCGTTTTTACTCACTAAATACCTACTATTATACCAATTTAACCTTAGAGACTTCACGTTGCTCGGGTTGGTTGGGCGAAATTGCCTTATGGCATTAAACCGGCCTTTGTGCACTTGCTGTACAAGAAGATTTATAAATAAATATGATTTTTAGGTGAATTAAATCAGTCTAACCAAGACCAATCCTGTGTGTTATATACCAGGATTATTGAGGCTTACATTACTAGAATGATCTTATTCAACTGTTGATTCAGACCCTGGCCTTCTCCAGAAATCGTCCCCAACAATCCCTATCGACCGTCAGTCTTCTTCAATAAGCCTTCTTCTTCCTTGCCTCTTCCCAGTTCAACTGGGGTCGGCCCGTCTGGTTCGAAATCGCCAAACCTTTCGATTTTGCGTCATCTCTTGGGTTAGTTGCTCCTCCCAATATTTTTCCACCAAGTGACCTGTGGACGACCTCTAGTTCAGGACTGAGTGGACATGTCCAGTGAGAGTTTAACCACGTTATCATCATTTCGTCTAGTAATATGTCCGTACCATCGGAGTCTGGTCTCCTTATGTTTATCCGGAATAGGCGCGACCCCAAAACTACCTTGGACGTATTCATTTCTAACTCTATTCTCCCTTGTAACACCTGCGAACCACCTAAGCATCTTCATTTCTGCTGTATGCAGTGGCGGCTCTTCCTAAAGGGCTCTCGGGCTCAGCCCTCCCAAACATTTCGTTCAAAAGATTCCATCAAAAAAATTAATGAAATTGAAACTTGGGAACCCATTAGTAGTATATCTAGTGAAAACATTTAAAATTACCTGCTTTGTAAAGCAAGATTCTATGAAATATTTCATTCCTAGGGCACAGTCGACTTGTGCCCGGAGAACACATACAATTCATGCGACCGCCCGCTGCCGCCGTACACGTTGAATGTATGCCGATTTCGAACAAAACGGGGCAGTGCCCGCGAAGGATTACAGTATACTATGTATTTTTATGCATTTAAATTTTGTTGTTCATTGCTATGGTCGAACGCTGGGTTAGCTGTTGCAATTCATTGAGGCTTACATAATTGATATTACAATATTACATAGTTTAAACTATAAATCATCCGAAATATATTAGTGTTATTATTTAATTAAATGATATAATATTGCAAAAAAACAAACAAAATTGATATTAGACAAAAAAATTGTATAATCAAGAAGCAGTCTTGCGGCTGTTGCCAGAAGTTATTTTTCAGTTTTGTTTGATCAAAATTTACTAGATGTCACAATTTCATTTATAATTTATCGATGCATTTTATTATGAATTTATTAAAAACCTAACCAAATACATCATAAATGATCAGGTTCACGTTTTGAATTTCCGACGTACAAAAGAATTATGAAAAACACTGATAATTTTAATGTACGAAAATAATATTGTGTCACATATCAGCTTTCTGATTCCTGTTGAAAGTTAATATCTCTTCTAGGTAAAATTATATTTTTGAGCCCCTCTAAGATTTAAGGTCACCAGCCGCCACTGGCTGTATGCATCTTCTTCTTCAATTAGTCAGCTCTATTATTCTGACATCACATATCATCAAAATATTTTATACCTATTTTTTTGATTAAACAAATAGTTACATACCTACAAACCTCGATAGTTTCATTGTCATACTATTAACCGATTTTTGTGATAAAACAAATAGTTACATACAAACGTCGATAGTTTCATTTCTGGCCTGATTTTTATTTATTTATAATACTCCCGTAATAGTGTAAGCCTAAACCATGACAAAGGACTCAAGACTAGGGTAATTCTTGTCTTTGGCTTAAATTTTCTCATTACTAGATCGCTCAAAGTAGAATTTGAACCCTGATTCATTATTGATCACTAACCGCTATACCTCTAGACTACGTGTATAATTTCACACTAGTTATGCAACAAAGATGTTTAACCACACTGATATAAATTTCACCCTTAATCTATTAATAGTGTTCATGTAGGGTATCGATTATGGAAATTTTTCTTTGATGGTCAATGCTTTGAGGTAACTAATTTTATTTTTAAATTGATTCTCGGTACATAGGTATACAACGTACAAAGCATAGCAATACAGAATATTTTTAGCATAGATACCTAAAATCATTTTCATACAATGGATATTATAATATTGGATAGATTTAATAACCTCCAATCATAGATGTTAATCAGACATTAATTATAAAGTTCAAGTTTACTTATTTTGATTCGTATTTTTAAAGTTTTGTAGAATTAATTCTCTATAAATATTGAAACATTCATACGAGAAAATTAAAATACATTATCAAATTTATTCATGAATATGAGATTTACTAACATCTTAATTGTCGATTAAAATTACTTTTGTGTAATGATTTTAATTTTAAATACTTCCTTGCATCGTATGCTCAATGCTCATGGTGATAAAAAATATCCAAATTGCAATATCTTTCTAATCTCAAATTGCATGAAAATTTAGATGAAATTAATTCCATGAATAAATTAAAGCCATAGCGATCGACATTTTTTTGTACCTACCTACTTACTATTTTTACTCCTCACTTACCCAAGGGGATATGGTGGGTAGTTGTGAATTTGCAATTTTAAAGGGTATTTTTTAATTGCAGATTATCAACAAGTATCATGCTGAGATTGTATTCTGAAAGTTTCATCATAATGTATCTGTGTATGTGCTATGTGCTGTGTGCTATGTACGGCGTGTTTATTTTACTTTATCAATTATAGACTAAAGTACTCGTTCGATTCTTTTCAAATTTTGTAAATATGTATACCTATCTAATACTCGCTTAGACCCCATTAGATTTTGAAGGATATCTGAACAGTGCTTCTCATTTTTTTTTGACTGTCAAATATTTCAAAGTGACCCCAAGCTCAGGAAACTTAAAATTTGAAATTTATATTTTAAATTGGTAAAAAGGCACATCACTGTCATAAAATGGCATTAAAGAGTTATCAAGTTTTCGTAATAAAATATTTAAATAAAAAATAATTTAAATTTCATGAAAATGTTGAATATTTTCCATACAAAATTTGAATACTTTATAGAATGACTTGTTAGTGAGAAATAAAGCGTTGGCCACAACCCACTCACTTTAAGTACTTTACAAAGATAATTGAGTTTAAAGTGTAAAAAATATCATAATATATAAGAAAGTAAAAAAATCTATATATTTTTTTAAGAATTAATATTATCCATGTTGCAAGTACATATACTCAAATTGCCATTAGGCAATAAACCCGCCAGTGTACTAATTATATTAATTAATGTGACTTGAAAATGTGCTTAGCACGAAACCGGTTGTAGGTTGTAGTCTTAAATAAATAGTGGAATTGATTATAAACAAGTTTTTTTTTTTTTTATTTATTAAAAATATTAATTAATTTAAATGGAATTCCATCAAGAACTGACGATCAAAAAGTTAAATCTAATACTAATAATATGTACAGGATGGAGTTCGCGATCCACTTCCACGTCGGAGGACGCTATAGGACAACACAATATCCCCTATCCGCGAGTTCAACCACTACCCCCGGGCCCCGAGAGTCCAACCTCAAACGTCGGGGCCTCCGCTCGAGATCGGTAGCAGGGGCAAGCCCCTAGGCAAACCGATCGAGTCAGAGGGGCTTGTCCCCGCACCCCTCGGTACTCGTGCTGGCGTCCGAAGGTTCGAAGGAAATCATCTGAAATATTTGAAATTAAATATTTAATTATATAAATGCATGCACATATTATTATTTACAACAAAATGAAATTCTGACACAAATTGCCGGAATAATTGTTTTGACGTAACCTTATTTTATCATTTTTCTTCGTCCCTTCACATCCATCTCACCCTTTCACACCCTCACCCCACCCCGTCATATATTATTCAAAGCCTGCCCTACCAAGGCCACCGAGAGCCAACCAACAGTCAGCGGTAGCCAGTCATGACGAACCTTTTTGAGAAGTGGGTCAGTTAAGTTTCACTTGGAAAGGAAGAAGGGAGGATGATTAAAAACCACTTTTTACTCTACTATGGAATAGTAAAGAATCATCATTTACTTTTTTGTTTGATTTAGTAGTTTGTTAACAGCTATATAAACATTTTAAAAATAAATATTTGGCATCTAAAGTAAATCAATAATAGACGAAAATTAATAACTAATTTAAACACTTGGAAAGATATACCAACTATATTAAACTTATAAGATGCAGACTCAGGGGCATGCCGAGAATCTTTAGACTACCTACTTGAAAATTAGGAAATGTCAAATATTTAAGGTTTTTTAGCATAACTTATTTTTTTATTTATTTATTTATCAAGGAAACATACAGTTTTATTAATAAATTGTAATGGTACAAAATAATAATCAAATAAACCAGCAAAGTTTCCATAAATGATTAACAATAAAATACTTTTTGAAGAAAAAGAACATTAGTTGTAGCAGGAGGAAGAATAAACATGATTGAAATAAAACATAACATAATAAAAAAACAATAATAATAAAATAAATAACCAACTAACCAGTCAAGAAATGAAAAAAAAAAGAAAACAGTTAATACGTACCCACATATAAGTTAAAAAGAATTCTTTTCACACAACATTATAAAGTTTTCTTTTAAAAGCTGCAAAATCGTCATTTAAAATATCGATTTCAGACTCAATGACAGAATTATACAATTTATAACTACGTCTGACAAAAGAGTTCTGCGCATAATTAGTCTTACAAATAGGAATAGCAAATTTTTTTTTTCATTTCAGTGGCTATGAAAAATATTAATCAATCACATATGAAAATAATATTTACATATTGTGGATCTGAAAACGATTATATCTGCGTTTCAATACATGGATCTTGTAGTAACAATCAAAAAATATTAGGAAACGACAGGTTTTCCTTACGTGTGATAATATATTTTTTATTTATTTCTTTATATATTATATTTATAGGCAAGCCAAGGTTTTCAGCTTCTATTAGCTATTCCGCTACTGGCAGTGGCGGCTCTTCCTAAAGGGCTCTCGGGCTCAGCCCTCCCAAACACTTATGTGTTTGGGATTTGAAAATTTAATTACATACATTTTTTGAAAATATTCAAAAAATGTATGTAATTAAATTTTGAAAATACATTATTTTTCTAATTAAGGTTTGCTTTCTTACGCCCGTAGTATATTTAGCGAAAGTATTTAAACATACTTGCTTTGTAAAGCAAGCAAGAATCGATAAAAAATTTCATTCCTCGGGCACAGTCGACTTGTGCCCGGAGAACCTATACAATTCAGGCGACCGCCTGCTGCCGCCGCAGCTCGCCGCCGTACATGCTGAATGTATGCCGATTTCGAACAAAACGGGGCAGTGCCCAGGAAGGATTATAGTATATTTTCATTCATTCATATTTCGTCGTACATTGCGATGGTAGCAACGCTTGGTAGTCAGTTGCATTTCCTTGAGGCTAACATTAATTGATATCGTAATATTACATACTTTAAACTATAAATCGTCCGAAATATATTAGTATGGAAAACACTGATAATTTAAATATACGAAAATAATATTGTTCCACATATCTGCTTTCTGATTCCTGTTATTAGTTAATTTCTCTTCTAGGTAAAATTATAATTTTGTGCCCTTCTAATATTTAAGGTCACCAGCCGCCACTGGCTACTGGATTATACCCACTATAGATTATAACTAAATTGATTAAAACTAACTCGTAACTACATATCCCACACAATACTATATTATGATTTCACAATCTTTAAACTTATTTTGGTAGATTAATTTTTCAACAGGTATCATGTAGAAGTAGAGGGTGCACACTTTGAGTTTCACCGTGTAGTTTTTGTATGTATGGCGTATCCTTTTTGTGTCTTCACTACAGCCCAGTCCGATTGACTTCATATACAATAAATCATAACACGTGTTCAGTGCAAGCAATACCTGTGCAAGTGCATAAGTGCATAGACTTAGAACTAGTTAGTTTTCCATAGATAATACCCGTTGATTTCTACTCTATAATTTCATGTGTCAAAATTATTCAAATCAGATTTTTTAATTTCTTTTGAATTTTTAAAACAATAGAAATTAAAGTACTCTACAAAATATTACGGAATATTTAAAAAAAATTGAATTTTAAATAGAATAGAAGTATGTAATTTCTTGAATATAACAATTTTTTTTCGCATATTCGACAATTGATTATATTATATATTACTATGCTGTGAGGCACCGGCTTAAGATGGTGCTATTATTATCATTTTCGGGTGTCCCGTAAGAGTCATACACGCATGTGTCGTGCTTCCGCAATGTAATGTGTTATAAGGTAATGCGCACCCGCACAACTGTCGCTAGTTACCCCACATTGATATGCTGTGATGGTATATGTATGTATAAAATTATACCTACACAAACATTATTTTAAATAATTTTGATTTTCTGCTCTTCCATTTATTGTAATTTATTTATTTATTTGTGTATTGATTAATTTATGTACTTATTTAATTATTTATTTATTTATTTATATATTTATTTATTTATTTACATATTTATTTGTTTTTGTATTTATTTATTTATTTGTGTATATGTTTTTTATTTATTTATTTATTTATTTATTTATTTATTTATTTATTTATTTATTTATTTATTTTGTTATATTTATTTTTTATTTATTTTTATAAACAGTCAACACCTATGTACTTTTTTTTTATATAAACAATTACATATAATAGAGACAATTATAGACTATTATATATTAGGTAATTAGTGTTAAACACATGTCGCACCTTTATTTTCATAGTGACACTAAACAAAATAAAATTTCACCATCAGGGATTAAAGTTTGTATTTTTTTATTTAATTTGAAAAAATACAAATCTCAATAATGCCAATTGGTGGAAAATACTTGAACTTAAGATCTGGTGTTTCTGTATTCAATAGATAGCGCTCATCTAAAATACATAGCTGTTTATAAAAATTAAAAAATTAATATTTACAATTTTGTATAGTGTCACTATGAAAATAAAGGTGCGATGTGTATATACATATAATAATAAGAGAAAAAAATAACTGCAAGAGTACAAAAGGATAAGAATATAATATAATACAAAGCTTATAAGAATTCTTTCGCGGGTCGTTTAAAAAGCCTGCTTGGGTCAGTGTCTGGTCCGCGAGTCAAAGGTTCGCATTCACTGCTCTATACTATGTTTTCATTTAGCTGTACACTAAGTACACATGTAGATATATTTCATTGCGTATGTATGTATGTACCTTTATTTATTGCTAACTGCTGCGGTTTGTATAAAACCTTTAACTGGAAATGAACCGTTTATAAATTCGATTATTCGGACAAATACTTGTGAAGGTAGGTAGGTACCTACTTAATACTATACTACAGCCTCTTTGTAGTATAGTATTAAGTAGGTAGGTACCTACTTAATACTATACTACAGCCTCTTTGTAGATACATAAAAATACTGAATAGTTAATTGTTTTGAGGTTAAACAAATCCACTGTGGGCACTGTGAAATGTTCGTTAACGTCTGTACACCACATCACATCACATTACAGATTGTAGTCAAATCTGTTTCTCTTGTCTTCAGGTATTTCTCCACTTCCACATCATATAGCCCTCTTCCTCATATTTCTCCACCTTGCAATCTCTGATACCATTTTCTCCGAAATTAGGATTATGGTGTCTGTCCATCTTTTTGTAGACTACCGAAACTGCTTTTCATATCCCAAGGTTGCCATTTGAAGATTTTGTGTCATATTACTATCATATCACTCAGAGCTTTGTCTCGACACATGTCCGTGACTTTTTTAGGTTTCTTGTAGTCAAATAGTTATATTCTTACTAGATGGCATTGATATATCTAACATTTTTTAAGAGGATATTGATAGCATTATATTGGTCTGGCAAGTCGTTAGACTTCTATGCTGCCGTCCAGGGTTTGATTCTCATCCAGAAGAATCTTTTTCTTTGGGCTGGAAACGCAAGTTGTTTGGAAAAAAATGCCCCATTTGGTTATTAACTCGCTACTTGCGCAGTGTACGAAATTGTTGATTTTTTATTTATCTTTATAGCTACTTTTTTAGTCTTAGTTATATAAAATTGACTCTGTTTGGCCGCAACTCTCGACCTTTGAGATCTTTGCTCCATGACGGTTGAAAAAAATGGGATTTGACAATTGACGCGCCAATTGCACAAGATGTTATAAAATGTAAACAATGCATGCTTTACCTTAGAAATTGAGATAAATATTGTAAAGATTTTGATTTTTCCTGGATATATATAATCATATTCAAAACTTCGCAGTTTTTGAGACGATACTCGAAAACGCCTTAAACGAAATGAGACAGTTAATTCTTGGATATAACAATTTGAACCGTGATTTTGGCAACTCAGTTCAAAAATTCTATCGTAGTTTCAGCAAAAAAAAAACGTTTTTTTTTCTATCCCACTTTCTCAAATGTCAGTGCCAGAACTTTTGTACTTCCGCCAGGCTCTGTTTGACGGAAGTATTTATATTAAGTTTGGTCCAAAAATTGTACCAAATTTCTTTCAACTAATCCAATTTTCTCTCTTCCTAGGTTGCCTCTTTCCTAATGTTTCGGTTTATTTTATATCTAAACACAGAGGCGAATCAGACCACAACAAAAAATATAAAATAATAAATCATTCTTCTTCTTCGATGGCTCTGTAGCCCATACCGAGTCTTGGCCTCCAGCAACTTCTTCTTCCAACCTCTCCTGTCGTCTGCTGCAAAGATTTATAGTAAATAATTTGATTAATGTGATTTTATTTATCAAGCATTGTTTTTTTTTCTTTTATATATCCATCACGACCCATCAAACCCCTACTTGGATATGTACAGAGAACAGATATCTTTCATATAAAAACTGACTCCAAAAATTGGTTGACGTTTTAAAGAATTATTCGCCCGGACGTAATAAGTCGTATAGATCGCAGATCATGGCCAAAATGAAACGAGACCACCCATGAGGTACTTCCTTTCCAATAAAAAAATAAACATCGAAATTGGACAACGTGGTAGAGATTTATCGCTGAACAAAAAAATCTCAAATTGATAACTTACTCCTTTTTTGGTAGTCGGCTATAAAAGAAATTGCATTTACTGGCTCCTTTCATTTCCTATATCAAATGCCATTTCATATGGTCATGTTACACAACCTTTATTGCATTGATTTTTAATTTTCACTGTTCGTCACTATGTAATAATGAAGATCTATAAATACTGGAAAAGACTCTAGAATATAACATCCACACAAAACCACACTCATCATTTATTCATCGACTTCAAAGCTGCATATGACAGCATTAACAGATCACAATTATACGAGGCGATGAAATACCTGGGCATTCCCAATAAATTAATAAGGATGACTAGACTCACTATGAACCAGTCCCATTGTAAGGTCTGGATTCAAAATGACACATCTGAGCCATTCGATACACCTCGTGTCCTCCGTCAAGGTGATGCGCTAGCTTGTCTACTTTTTAACATTATCCTGGAGAGATGTGTGAGAGAATCTGGTATCCAAACAAATGGAACAATATTCTACAAATCAATTGAAGTACTGGGATACGCTGATGATATTGATATAATCGGTAGATCGCAACGAGCAATGAAGGAGACATTTGTTGAGTTAGAAAGAACTGCTAAAGAAATGGGACTTTGCATCAATGCCTAAGACCAAATATATGCCAGTCACCAAATCTGTTAATAGCAACCAAAACCCAACAACAATCAGCGTGGGCGCCCACACAATAGAAACTGTTGAAAACTTAACTTGGGATCGATTGTGACTATAACGTAAATGACACATCCACTCAAATTAAGCGAAGGATATATACTGCAAACATATGCTTCTTTGGTCTGAGAAGACATCTGGCGTCTCGGATGATGTCTAGAAAAACCAAAGTTACAATCTACAAAAAAAGATGAATTATCCCTACTAGTGTTCGAGAGAAAAATACTATAGATATTCGGACCTGTGCAGGTAAACGGAGCTTGGAGAATACGATACAACGATGAGATCTACAATATTTATAATGAGCCCAACATTATAAAGGTGATTAAAATAGGGAGGCTGCGATGGGCAGGACACGCGGAAAGTATGGGCGATGAAAGAGTGCCAAAAAGGGTCCTGCACACAAAGCCACAAGGTAGACGAAACGTTGGTAGACCTAAGCTCTGATGGCTGGATGGCGTGCAGCGGTATGTGGAGGCTGTTGGTGTAAGGGACTGGAGGGGAGCATGTCAGGATAGAGGGAGATGGCGAGGAATGCTGGAGGAGGCCAAGGCCCGCAATGGGCTGTGGAGCCATTGACGATGATGATAATATTTGGCATTTTTAATATTATGCATTTAATATTGCCACCGGATTCATTATAGATATAAAACAATGACAAAAATCCATTATTTTACTACTCAAATAACTATTGAGAACTTCTTTCCAATGAGAATATGTTTGTAAATATTTTTGAATTTATGAAATAAAAATAAAGTTCTGTCCTGTTTTTCGCAGCCTGCCTCACTACATAATGCATAGAACAGCTCTGTACAAGGTATTACTGTCTAGAATGCCCATGAAATGGTGTGTCTTACTAAATCTAAGTATATTACGAGGGTATAAATGTTTCTTTCTCCATTTTTTATTTATAAAATATCGTTTTATCTGCTGTTGTGACACTGATTCGAACGGACCCGAATTTCACGACCTATTTTTGAATAAACTAAACTTGTTGGTGAAAACTTTATGTTTTGTTTTTCAATGTTTGAAACTATCACTTTTTGATAAAACTCCATAGTTATATTAAAATTACTAAGTATAAAAAAGTTCTACATGTTTTTGTTCATTAGTTTGATCCAAAAAAAGCAACTCCCATTAGTCCCATTCACCGGCATCACGATTCGACGAGTGTCTTCAGAATGATTACTTTAGTTTTATTCAGTTATTTTGAGAAAATTAAACCCGTCGCTGAAGTTTTAGTATCAGTAATTTTGAGATGGATATATATATACTTATTTGTGGAGTGTGGTGCAATCGAACGAGCTACGAAGGCCGATTGTATAATATATTTAAAAAAAAATTATAAATTATCGCGAAAGTAACAAATAAGCAAAGAATATATTAAATGCTGAAAAATTCCTGAACACAAAAGAAAAATCAAGGAACCTGTGTTGTAAGTTACAAACATCCCTTTGTGGGGCTAGAAGTGGTTCAGGATCCCAGGGTCTGAGGAAGGGGTGAACAGGGGCTGGAGATGATTTATGTGCTCCCAGGATAGCATGTGATGGCAGGAGGTATCCCATAAATCAATACGCCCATTTACCACACTACTACTTTTGTTTGGTAAAATAATGTTAATATTCAACATAAGCTTCCTAAGTACTTGAGATATTACCATACATAATACCAACCTACAATGTTTGAATACAGAAGTTTAATATCGGTATAATTAAAACACAGGTTCAAAAAAGCATTACACGTAACATAATACAGCAGATCATAAAATTTAGTTTATATTGTTATTAATTTTAAATAATTTTATTACTTCACAAACATTTTTATTACTAAATGATGATAAATTATGATATTTAGGATGATGTTTTTATTTATTTTTATTTTATCTTGATTTGAAATGTAAATTCTTTTTGTATTGATTTTGGTTTTGAAATTTTTGTTTTTTTGTTTATTATGTAAGCAAAGAGCTGCTGATTCCCTAAACACAAGCTTCCAGCTTAAATTAGGAAAGGAAACATAAATAGTTGTTTTTTTTATAACAAGTATTGAATGTTACTCATATATTTAAATAAATGTAATATACATATTTGATATGGAAAATCTCCCTTCCTTCTCAATTGCATTTTTAAATTCCTTTCATCGTCCTATTCGTAATATTTTGTTAATTAAAAAGATAGTATTTTTTTATTTTGGCGGACTTATAGCCAATAGTCAATCTCTTCTAACCAACCAGATATTATATATGTCCCAACGTATTTTCTTTTTACTCTCCACTCCCAATTTTATGAACAGCGAATTATGATTTATCGTATTCTTTTACTATAGTTCTAGTCGGGTAACGTATAAAGATAATGATTTTCTTCTTGTATTTCATGTTATGTTTCTGACAGAATTTCATATTATGAATATCAGTATCCTGCATTTATTTATATTTGTATATCTGGACACAATATCTCAAGATGCAGGCAAGAGTTGCCTTCAACAAAAAATCTATGATATTTGAATCTTTGATAACGTTCTTTGATAGCTTAGAGAAATTATAATTCATTTTTTGGTGTGATGGACATCCATCAACACACAAAAGCCAGATTCAAGTTTTCGAAGCATTGATGAGAGGTTGATAATGTTGCAGTGATTCTGATTTCCCACTTCCTTCCATTCCTTTTCCTTCCTCATGAGCACATTTACACATTTTTTGTTATTATTTCCATTCTATTCAAATACTATGTCAAATAATTATTAAACATGCACCCAATAACAAGATGCCACATTCAGGAGACTTGCGTTATTAATCGTCTCACAGATCCAGACTAAAAACACAATTAAAAACTGTGTCTCCACCGGGAATCGAACCCGGGACTCTTGGATCAGCAGTCAACCAACTAACCCACTGAACAACGAAGGCCGACATAGTAAAATATAACATCGCGCAAGCGCATAAAGCGATCACGTAAATCAGCTGATGACATGTCGTAAACCCTGTAGGTGCCTTGAGTTCCTGGTTCTCCTATAAAGTTCCATCTTCGTCTCTACTGAGATGTAGAAAATTTGTCATAAAATATCATTTACTTCCGACAGGGAAAAAATCCAATGTTTGCGTAGATTTTGTTCTATAAAAATATTCGAAATATTGTAAGTTCATAAATACGCTATACACGTTGCGTCGCATCAGGTGTTTACAAATCATCTAATAACCCGGGTCTATGGAAACCCGAATTAATATTTTTTTAGCAGATTGCAATCCCTCCCCAACGCTACAAAATGCGGTTATTCGGAAGAGTATAATGGACCCAAATCCTAATATCTGGTGTACCCTACGTAGAGCCAATAAAAAAATGTGAAAGATTCAACTTCTTTTGAAACTAGAACCTTGTGGTCGGCCTTCGTGGGTCAGTTGGTTAGGTATCTGTCTAATGATCCAAGGGCCCCGGGTTCGATTTCCGGTGGAAAACACAGTTTTTAATAGTGCTTTCAGTCTGGATCTGTGAGACGATAAATATCATTAGTCTCCAAAATGTGGCAACTTATTATTGGGTGCGTGTTAAATTAATATTTTAAATAGTACATGTTTGTTGCTCGAGAAGAAAAAATAAATAAGTTTTATAATTTTGTACTATTACGTTAATTAGACTTACGTAATAGCATAAATTTTTGACGTTCAATGTTGAGTCCGAGTGACTAATATCACTAATAACTAATAATGACATCACGCCTGCGAACTGCAATGTGTATTGCATAAAACATATAATATTTAGTAAATTTTTAATGCCTCCCTCATATCTCACCAGGAGGGACAGGAGGTAAGTAAGAAGTAAATTTAAAAGGTGTCCTTTGGAAGATTTCCACCATCCAATGATTTCTAATAAATAGTCTTCGGTAGTAAATGTAAAAAAAACACGCTTTATACTATAACGTTTCATACCCGTAACTGACATGTTAAAATAGCAATTTTTGACATTTTGAATGATGTTTTCGGCCAAAGGCAGGTTTCATATTATACATTCGTTGATACCTGCTGTGGTATCCTTCAACAGAAAAAAAACAGCCTTCGTACTATGGAGTAAGTCTGCCAGTCGCTGTCCATTATAACTTATACATGTATTAGTCTATTATTTAATTTTTTTCGTGTGTCCATTCTATTTTGATGCATAGATTGGTATGGTTTGAACAATATGATAAATTCATATAAATCAAAACATACTTACATATACTTAATTTATACTTACATATTTTTTATACCTAGTTTCTTAAATGATTGAATTTGATTTTTTTTTTTATTAAAGGCAATTCACTCCTATAAAGAATGCTTTGCGAAATTTTATCTTAAGATAAGTACAAGAATTTATTAACATCATGAAGTTATTTATTACCCATAAGATGATATTATATGCATATTACTCAGTCACCACAGCTTACTGTGATAAAACATAACCTGTGCTGTTCTTGGTTCTCAGAACTTGTAACACTGTATCAATACTTACAATAATACAATATAATTAATTACAAGTTCTATGTGCCATGTTTCGGCAGACATATATTTTATATTGCTTATCAGACAACTAACAAGTAACTAAGTATATAAAATATTATTTTTAAATAAGTAAGCAATCACAAGTTGCCACATTTTCAAGACTAATGATGTTGACGTCTCACAAATCCAAACTGAAATCAAACCCTGGACCATCAGCTCACGAGTCAATCAGATATCTAATTAACTGAACCATAAAGGACAATGTAACCATTATCCATCTAGGACACTTGGCTGCGGCCAGTTGGGTGCGGGGGACTTTTGGGTGTGAAGGATACTTGGGTATGAAGGATACTTGGGTTCGAGCTCACTTGATTACAACGGACACTTGAGTAAGATCCAACTTGGTCATGATTTTTCTAAATTATATGATTATTAAAAAGAATATTATAGGTATATTTGTAATGAGAAAGTAAATATTGATTTTATTAAAACTTACAATAAACAATATTTTAAGCAAGTAGAGAATAGCAACGTGGATTCGAGCGAAAAAGATCAACCAGAGATGACATATTATACTAGGGCAAATAAAAGAAAAATCACTGGAATACAACAAAACAGCATACCTTGCATTCATTGACATGACCAAGGCCTTTTGATAGTCCAGTTAGAAGATGTAATAAACTTATTACTTGAAAAAGGCATAATACCCACCATAGCAAAAACCATAAAAGATATAAAACACAAATAGTTCCACAAAGATCTGTTTAAATGGAGAACTTTCTAACAGTCTACCTCCACCAACCGGGGTAAGACAAAGGGATAGCCGGATTGAATAATAGAAGAACTGGCCTGCTTTAATCTGGGTTACCAAATGGGAGACAATATCCTAAACATCATATGCTATGCCGACGACGACACCATAATAGCCAAATCGAGGGTAGAACTGCAAAAAATACTACATCGGTTTCACACTGCCTCAAAGAAATTCAACAAGTCTATCTTCAGCATTAATAAAACAAAAACCATGACCCCCGCAAGAGAGAGGACTGGCTGTAGTGTAGTGATCGATGATACACGGATTGAGCAAGTCTCAAAATTTAAATATCTAGATCCTAACATAATGTGCAACAATGATCTTTATGGTGAAATACTCGAACAGACATAAAAATCCGCGGCAATATCCGGTTGTCTGAAAGATTTCATCTGGAAAAACAAGTATATGAACATCCTTAGCAAGGTTCGAATCTACAAGACGTGTGTTCGTCTCATAATGACTTACGGAATATAATCCAGAGTAGACACTGTCCGTACCAAAAACCTCCTTCGAACCAGCAAAATGAAGGTACTCAGAAGCATCGCTGGCAAAACCCTTTGTGATAGAGGAGGGAACACAGAGATCCGAAGGATGTGCGAAGTAGACAGAGAAAAAGGTTCTGGAACCGTCAAAGTGGCCAGGGATAATGTTCCCCAAGAAAGCAGACTTCCAGGATGTCCTCCCAAGAGATGGAAGTACAGCTGGCAGTCCACGTCACAGGAGGGAAGCTGACGCAGGAAATAAACATGCCAACAGGCCTAAAAAGAGAGGAAGAGGAGAAGATTATCTTTTAACCTAAATTTAAAATTTTAATGATTCGTGCCTATTAAATTAATAACAATAATAAAGGTTTATTTGTAATGAGATAATAATTTATATTTTTAAACTTATATCTCTTTACATTTTAAATGTCTGTGTAGGTACCTAATTACTTCAATAACATATCTACAAAGTATATTACAGAAATCTTCATTCGTTAGCAGAAAAAAATATTGTTGTATAGAATAAGTCGTGATAAAGTGGGCTCACACCCAAATAGACTCGCACGATGTGTACCGCATCCATGTGGCCATAGCTAAGTGCCTCTTTTCGTCCATTTCATACAGCCAAATTATTTAAAAGCCATTCTCAATTTTTTTTATATTGCTGCACAGCTACTCGTGAAGTTGATTAAGATTAGATTCAAACTTTAAAAATCTTTTAGTTTAAAATTGTGTTAATTTATGCATCTTATATGGACCTAAGACAGAGGATCATAAAATGTTATGTATGGAATCGAATATTTTTATTATTGCATATGCGCAAACATTGGATTTTTTCCTGTCGGGAGTCAAAGATAATTTTTAACAGATTTTTTAATGAAGTTAGTATGAATCACGTAAACCAGCCGATGACAGGTCGTAAGCCCTGTAGGTGCCTTGATTTCCCGGTTCTCCTACAGTAAATATTCCAACTTCGGCTCTATTGAGATAATTAAAAAATCTGTTAAAAAATATGTTATGTATGGTCTGTGTTGTTATATGGCTGTGAGACTTGAGCTGAAGGTTAATACCATGAAGAGGTTGGAAGTTTTTGAGATGTGGTTGCATCGCAGAATGCTCAAAATCCCTTAGACAAATCTGGTTACAAATTCAGAAGTCTTAAGTCGAACCGGGACAACCAGGCAACTCCTGTCAACAGTAAAGGTCTGCAAGATCGAATGAGAGGAGAAATATACCACTTGCTCCAATTAATACTGGAGGGCAAGATAGACGGTCACCGAGGGACTGGAAAGAGACAGATATCCTGGCTGCGTAATATTAAGGAATGGACGGGCTTCAGAACTGTGGATCAGATATTCTGGACAGCACAGTACAGAGAGGAATTCGCCAGAGTGATCACAAACGTTGGGAGTTCCCGACAGGACACCAGAAAGAAGAATTTATGCAAAAATTAATAAAATGAACGAAAAAACATTCCAACGGGAATTGAAAACCAGACTTAAATTAGTATCATGAACTGAAGTAAAGTGTTGCTGTATATGAACGACAACTATATTACTATTACAATGTAAACTATGAATTATTGTTTTTTTATTTATTTATTTATAGGGGAAGATTGGCACCATTCGTACACGGGGAAGCTTCATACAGTCACTACAACAGCTTGTTCGAATAACTTATTTGTTACAGCTTTGCGTGTGTGAGTAGGTACGAGCGCCCGTCAGTTGTCCACGAAGTTAGCTGCCAGAGCGGCCGCTGTGAGCGACACGAGAAGACGTGAGGCGTTTTTGTGCCCTCAAAGTATATATTTTGTTTATGTTGTTGGATGTTTTGTGCTTTAGTGAGACGTCAAATGCTATTGAATTATTGCTCAATGGTAAGCGACTACAATCAAGATAATAATAATGTATCTATTTTGTGGATATTTCTGCATGATTTATGTATTGGAAAAAATATTTTATGTTTAACCTTAGGGGCACATTCGTACGCCTTCTCCAGGGGCACATTCGTACGCCTTCTCCAGGGGCACATTCGTACGCGCCTGAACGTACCCCCATCACAATGAATTTCTTTTTATTTCAGAAAATTTGCAAAAATGGTCCGGAATTATAAGAAGAAAGAGACTAGGTGCACAATAATAAATGAAGAAAGTATGTCTGCGGCAATAAAAGATGTTTTGGAAGGAAAATTATCTTATAGAAAGCATTCAACGATTGGCACGTGACAAATCCAGGGAAGACTGTCATTGCCAAGATAGCATACTTTGAAGCGTTCACTGCTAAAAACATTATCAGTGCGTTCACTGCACCAGGCATATGGCCTTTTAATCAGTTGGCTTTTAGTGATGAAGATTTTGCACCAATTGAAGTGTATACGTCCCGCAATGCAAGTATTGATTGTCCTCTTCAGAACCCAGAAAATTTCAACGCAACTAATAGTCAATCGACACAAGAACCTCAAAATAATGCTAGCCATATATCTGAAACTTTGACTTCTAATCAAGAGTTGCGACAAAATGTTCACACAGAAGCAGCTTCTTCTTCTCAAGTACATCCTCTAGTGCCCACTGAAACAACTGACCTTGATTCTGCGTCGGTAATTGAGACGACTCAAAAAACTCCTGCTCAAGTACATGAAGTCCAGTATCAGACTTCTGGGTCACAAAAAACTATTACACCAGAAATGATTAGGCCTTATCCTACAGCTGAGAAAAAGGAAAAAACAACAAAGGGAAGGCAACCAGGAAAGTCCAGAATTTACACCAATACGCCAGAAAAAAATAGGCTGGAAGATTTAGAGAATGCGAAGCAATTAAAGAAACTAGAACAGGAAAGAAAGTTGAAGCGAGACAGATGAAGCGCACATTAAAAATTGCCGCACACTCTAAGCCGAAAAAAAAAAAAAAAAAGAAGAAAGTGATTCGGAATCTGAAAATTCTGAGGTTAGTTTACAGGACAGTTCGACGTCGATAGTAGATTATTCTGAAGATAATGAAGGTGAAGATTTTGATGCTACCGTGATAGCCGAAAAAATTAATGACAAGTGTTTTGTTTTAGTCAAATTTGCAAAAAAGAAATCGATTGTCCATTACGTAGCAAAAGTTATAAGCCATTATTCTAAAACAGAATTTCAGGTCTCATATTTAAGAAAAAAACCAGGACTATCCTGGTCGTTTGTGTTTCCCAATATTGAAGACGAACATAGCGTGGAAATTTCTGATGTCGCAATGATTCTTCCTAACCCGAAATCTCTAGGAACCTCTAATTTATACACATTTCCTATAGATATGACACAATTTAATGTGCAATAATTAATTATAAAAATTTGGTTTATGTTTTATTTATGTCAAATGCACCAGATACTAGTGTGCCAAATAACTAAAAGATTGATCTCTTCTTGACTGATTAGTAATTAGTGTAGGTAGTCTACACTATGTTGTGTTTTTTCCCCTAATCGTTTTTTTTCTCTAAGTAATGTATATTTTTTGTTGACAAAAAAATTTGTCGTTTAGTTTATTATCATCGTTGGTATGTTCAAGGCCAATAAATACGATTTTTATAATTATTTAACTGTTTTTCTTACTCTGTATGAAGCTACCCCACACTGTCTGAACGTTCCCCTACCCATGTACGAATGTACCCCGTTAGTGGGGTAGATTCAGACATATGTCAGGTTTTGCTAAAATTCAATTCATTAATTTATTTTAAAAATTATTGACATAAAACTTTTTGAATAAGGAGCGGAATGTATGCTGAATGTTATAATAATTGATTGAGCAATCTATCTGTAATTATCAATTTTTGAAAAATCAAAGTTTAAAAAGTGTAAGAATGGTGCCAATCTTCCTATACATCTTCTTGTACATAATATAAACAAATATAATTGTACACTGGCGGGCTTATTGCCATTAGGCAATTTCTTCCAACCAACCAGATTACAAAGTATGACAACATTGTGTAAGTACAACAGCAAATAAAAAAGAGTAAAATAAATCAAATAAAATACGTATAACACTTAAATACTATTAAACAAAAAAAAATTATAATTCATAGCAATAAAAAGGATATGGTAAGGACAGGAGAGGAAATCGGGATCAGGTATTCAAGGATAAATATTCCTTCTTTAGTTTTTTCTTGAAAATACTAAGTGAGTTAGACGACGCAATATCCGGACTAAGGCTATTCCATAATCTTGCTGATTGTACTTCGAACGAAGAGCTGAGAAATTCTGTATTAAGGATAGGTATGGATAGTGTTGTACGTTCAGCAGATCGGAGTGGAAGTCCATGATTGGATAAATAAGTGAATTTGCTTTTTATGTACTGTGGCAGGTTTGGGTTCGAGAGAATATTGTACAATAGTGACAAAATGTGTATATTGCGCCGCTGGCGTATCCTGGGCCAACAAAGAAGATTGCGGTAAGGTGATATGCGATCAAATTTTTTCAACCCAAAGATGAATCTGATACATATATTCTGAAGACGTTCAAGTTTATTGAGATGCACTTCATTTGCATCCAAATAGCATACATCGGCATAATCAAGCAATGGAAGAAGAAGTGATTGAGCTAGAGTTATTTTACAACGGAATGAAAGGAAATTTTTAAGTTTATTAAGTGAATGAAGGGCATATTGTCATAGGCTTTTTTAATAATTATTATAAATAAAAAAAGAAACTAAAGCAAACCTGCGATGTTTTATGGATCAGTGCTGAACAACATAAAAAAACATGCATGACAACTGCACATAACTGAGATGAAGATGTTACGCAGGGCAGGTGGTGGAAAACTGATAAAATTTGCAACGAGTACGTCAGAGGATCCTTCTAGGTAGCGTCAATACAAGAAAAATTGAAAGAGGACAGACAACGATGGTATAGCCATGTCGTATGAAGGGAAGACACCTACTCTGTCAAAACCATGCTTGGTATCCCCTCAAAGCCGGGAGGAAGAGACAGACCATCGGCATCACGGTGGAAGAGTATAGAGAGGGTGCTGGCGGCACAAGGTATACCAAAGGAGACGACTCAAGAGTCACAGATCATGGTGACTGTTGACTGGGAGGCCCGAGGAGCAGGAAATAATGATGATGATTATAAATAAAATAAAAATAAAAAAATGACAATTTCATATTAAACTTTGATTTTTATGATTGACTGCAGCACAGATTTATACAGATACACAATTTATACAAGTACAGATTTATACACATGATTAAGACAAGATAAGAATGTATAAAGATCGTGTCATGAGTAGCTCTTCTGATTCCAGCAAATAAAACTGAATTTCAAATATATTAATATTATCGATGTACGTAATAAAACATCTAAGTTATATAGAATGTTTATTTATCAATGAGTATCAATATCATTGCCAGGATCTTTTAACAATTCCTTTTTTTAGAAGCAGCATTATCACCAAAAATCTAAATTTAAAGAAATATACAAAATACTAAATAATATATAAGTAAGGGGTGACCTTTTTTATAAATATCATATAACAGTTGCACTGCATAAAGAAGAAAAGAGTTTCGAGTGTTTTTTAAAACTTTATTGAAATATTTACAAAGAAAAAAAACTGATACTAAGTCCTACTGAAAATTCATGGCCATGATGGTGACTCCCCCTCCTTGAGAACTCTTCCGTAGAGGGCACTCTTGTCCCTGAACCTGACCATCCTTAGAGTTTCACGGTGGTCCAGATATGCACCAAACATAAAGAGGGATAATGGGATGGCACAATAAATATATTGTTTTGTGATACCAAAAAGAGCCATTTTCTCCTATTCTTCAAATGAGAATATTATTTCAATCACACAGCGTTTTGCAGTTTCTGCTGTTTCCACCTCTGTGTGCGGCTGTAGTCAATATAGATGAGTGATCCGTAAATTGTTGGGAAAAGTACGACTGGAGCGTATCTCTTAATGACGTGAACAATCCCCATGAAAACTGAAAACAAAATAATAAATAAAATAACGTAATAATGATTGATAATAAACATTTCGAATCAATGACAAAATTTGAGTATTTGTCAATAAATAATGATAGAAGCAATACAGATTTTTTCCTACTTTATAAATAAATAATAAACACTTCATTGCACCCTGCGCAAGTGACGATTTTATTGCCATAATTATATTATTAGTTTACAACATAATTTTCATGTTATAATATCTTCATATGCTGAAGCTATTCTTTTGTGCACATTTTGAATGATACAATTAAGATTATATTTCATCATTTGCTGTGAGGCACCGGCTTAGAATAGTGCTTCCACTCTTTTATATTATTGTTTTCGAGTGTCCCGTAAGAGCCGGGTAATCGAAAATACAACAGGCAACAATAACATCTGACATAGTTCAGCAATGAGGTTCACCACCCATTCTGAATGTAGTGCCTTTTGGGTGAGACGAGACTGGTGTGTGGGTATACACAGACGTGTTGTGCTCCCTTTTATAAGGCAATACACACCCGCACACCTTTCGCTGGTTACCCCACATTGTGGGATATGCCGTGATGGTATGTATGTATGCAATTAAGATTATATGTTTTTGCTTACACCACTAGTGTTTTTTAATAAACAGTTCCGAAAAAACTATTGAAATTGTTTGTATAAGGGAGTGGGTCAGCTCCAAAGCTTGTTAACTATAAAATGAATCTTAAATAAATGAATATTATCAATGTCAAAAAATATCTAATATCTGGCTAATAACAATAAATAAATGGCCTTAAATAAATCGTGGCTCAGTTGGTTAGGTATCTGACTGCTGATAGAAAGGTCCCAGGTTAGATTCCCGGTGGAGACACAGTTTTGAATAGTGTTTTCAGTCTGGATCTGTGAGACAATTAATATAGTAAGTCTCCAGAATGTGGCAACTTGTTGTTGGGTGCATGTTAAATTAATATTTGACATAGTACCTGTTAGTTGCCCGAGAATTAATTAATAAATAAATAAAATACCTACTCAATAGTGGTGTAAACGAAGAATTTTGTTATGTTAATTTTATCAATTTTCAAATTGATTGGGTTAGTTAAAAATACGTATAGTTCCACTAATCTGACAAAAATGAAGGCAAAAGAGTGCCCGATTAGTGGAAAATACTAATAACTGGAATGTAAGTAAAATATCATAAATATTTGTAGGTAAACATTAGCATATAATTATTTACTAATAAATAATTATATGCTAAATCAATGTTTTAAATCAATTGAATTAAATCAATGTTTTCAAATAATCTGCAGAACTGAATTACTGTTGAAGATATCATTATTTATAATTTAAAAGTATTTTCGTAAACATAGTGAAAGTTCATAATTTAAATTTGATTATTAATAAAAATTGATTTTAATTTTATTCAAATAAAATATATTTTAATAAAATAACATATGCATAACATAAATAAATTTGGAATATCCCGAACCAATTAATAATAGAAATACTCAAAGACAAAACACAAACAGATGTGACAGATCATATTTAATTATTGGGAAAGTTACCAAAAAAACAAAGACTTGAAAAAGTTTAATATAATTTGAACATTGTAACAAAAACTATGAAATGTTAAACTATCTACATTTATGATAGTTTCCGCCAAATAAATTGACAATTTGTTGTTGAGGGAGGCGGTTTGCACACACATCAACATAAGTATTGAAATATCTACAATGATACCGATAATGCAAGAGATCATTTTAAAGGTTTCTGTTAATTCAAATACCAATGAATTTGATCTAAATTAGGTATGAATATAATAATTATCATACATTTTAATGTAGATTAGAAATACATTTTAATGTACCTAGATTAGAAAAAAATATTCTTGCTTAAAATATTATACAAAATCGTCACAATTATATTTGTATAATAAGCGATAGGTGAGCATCAAAAGTGAATAAAAACAAGAATTTAGATACCTCTAATACATAGTATGTACAATGATTTATATTTATGGAGAAAATGTTATAATTTGAAAATCGGGCTTCGATAGATTTTGAATAGAAGTAATGTTTTTTTTTTAATTGTACAAATATGAACACATTTTAAACGAGACAAATTTATGGACATCATAATATTATAGTTTTTACAAGACAAGAATGATATAAAAAAAGAACATTTACATTTGTAAGATCTACCACATGAACGATTTACGGCGATATAATTAAAAAGTATTCGAAGACTGTGTTTTGTCGAGATTTACATAGTGATTACAATATCGGCATAAATATTTCGCACTTACCCTGTTATATCATCACGATCAACAAAAATCCTGGACAAATCGCAGTACAAATGACAGTCCTAACAAAAACGTCAAATGAAAACTCAAAATAAGTACTTTTTAATTGAAATCAGTATTTTTACGATTTTGATGCAAAGGGTGTACTTTTTTAAATATTTAAGAAATTTAATATCCACTAAATTTTAATTTGTTTTGAGTCCAATAATAAAAAAATCATAGAGAATTTATATTAAGTATTTATAGAAAGTGTGACAAAAAATAATCACGAAACGACCATCTACTCATGCGCTAAATTTATGATGTCATATCCGTTTAGAACTGCCAGTATAATTTATTTTTGGCTACAATAATCTAGATTTATGAATAAATTATAATTTTATATTCTAATAATAATAAAAAACGATTTATCACAGTATTTGAAGATACTCAGTAGTATTATACCTTCATGGTGTTCAACTTAATAATTAAATTAAGAACGTGCGTATAAAACAAGTATTTTAATTTGTACTTCGTTGATTTTTCAAATAAATTTCATATACAATTGTTTTAAATTAATAAATTATCGTAAATACTCCTTTAAATATAAAATAATTACAATTAATTTAACCAGTAAGACCAAAGAATTCTTGGATAGTGCTAAGGCGTAACCAAAAGAAACATGGCTTAGGTGACAGAATAGAAGAACCTATTACTTTAGAGAGCTGACCCCAACAGTCTGCATAAAGGGTTGGAATATAGCGAGGGAAAAGATATTAAATATTGTCTGCAATTTCTTTAGTAACAGACCCATTACAAACTGACAACAAACAATAAAATCGAAATAAATAATATACAGAGTCCCAAAACTTAACGATTAGCTAATTACAGGATGTATGCTAGGTTATGACAGCTCATTCAGCTTATAATTGAGTTTAAGGTCACTTTTTATAAAAAGTACAATAAATCAAAAAAATATTATCTGAATTCAAATGCAACTAAATAGTGGTAAAAAAATATTGTATTAAAAACCAATGAACATGCTTATTTACATATACAATAATAAACATTGCCAGATCTACATCTTTTGGCACTTTGTGCACTAAATTTCAAACACTCTCCTCTTCCTTTAAAAATCGGCAATCAATCTTTTATTATTTGTCACACTGATGTTTTAAAAAAAATCAGGGCATTTGAACAGATATTTTTTTAATGTCAGAGTTGAATGATTACTGTTTATTTTTGATTATTATTCTTTTATGTTTTATTTCTTTTGCCCCAGATTTCTTTGCGCATAGCGCAATTGCACAATTGGTCAGTCCCTGAGAATATTTTGATTACAATATTAAAAATGATTTTTTTTTATATAAGGATAAATATATATTTTATATCTTTGAAATAAGAATATTTTCAAAATGCATGTTGAGTTATTATTATTTTTTTCCGCTTAAATTTATACTGAATTTCTACAAAAATATTGCTATTGTACATGCTTATTGTAAACATTTTTTTTTTCATCATCATCATTGGCGATACACTATACTGCAGACTGACGGACCTTAGTCTCCTCAAGAAATTGTCTCCTTCCCTCCCTATTGACAATTTTCTCCAATTGGTCAGCAAATTTTTACTTATGTCCTACTTTATCTTCTATATATTAATAATAACTAGGTATATTTACTAATTCCAAATATACGCGAACTATATCTCAATTTTATTTTAATAATCAAAGTAATAACTATCGTTTATTATTCATCGTTCTTATCAAAATTTATTTCATTTTCTATATTAAATGGCGATTTTTTATTTATGTACTAGCAACATTACAAAAATATCATTGCGTTTGTCTGTTGGCGTGTTTTGCATTATGGACTATTTTATGCCGTAGATAATTTTCTCTTTGGTATCTAGTACCATAATATCTTTGATTAGTGATCTGTCAATCAAATTCAAATAATATTTTAGCGCTATTTTGTGATAATCAAAACAATAATATCGGAAGATGTCCAATTTAGAAGACATTGAGGATTGGTCCGAAGCTTGCAGAGGATGCTTAAGTAAAACGACTCTTGTCCCAATTTTCGACGAAAGCGATGATATTCGTTCAAAGTTTTTCGAAAGCACTTCAATTATGGTAAATAAATAAAGTTAACTTTTTTACATTTTATTAATCGCCTCAAATTCTATTGATTGCATTGTACGTAAGACGCGTCATAATTATGATTATACAGATGTACTTTTGACTCGCCCTATTTACATTTGAAATTTAAAATTGCATTATTTTATACCGGTATCTGAACAATTTATATAACATTTAAGCTGAAAAACTGATATACCGTAAGTGCATTACCCCGTTTAACTTCTAAAAATATCAATAAAACACTGATACTGATAAGCAATTTAAGTATGCTAATTTAGTCATTTTTATTTCATACATGAGAACATCATTAATCCAATGTTTTAAATAACATTTTGTGACTACTATTATACATATAACTGTAGAATAATATGATAATAAGTCCACCAGTGTTCAAATATTTGTTTATTTTATTGTTTTTTGAAGATATTTATTTTTTTATTAAAAAATAATACAAATTCATTTCCTGCCAAACTGCAAGGCAGTTTTTTGGCAGAGCAGATTCTCTCTTTCTCATAATCACTTAACTTATGTCAAATATTAAAGAACAGAAACTAAAAAAAAAAAGAAAAAAAAATTAAATAAACCTTACAAATATACATTATACCTATAATCAATCACCATCACTCAACAATAATAATTCAGAGTCTGACGAATTTCAAATACAGATGTTTACGAGTATTTTTTATAGTTACTATTTTCGTTTCGTCAGACTTTAAAATATTTCTTATTCTAATCGTCAACGCGTTAATAATATGCGGTACAAGATGTTTCCTGGTACATTCTCCGTACACGTTGTTCGACTTAGGTACCTGCAGGGCACGCTCCATCGCCAGCCAGCTCCCATATTTGTGACATTTCTATTTTAAATGATTCATTTTTATATTCTTCCAAAGTGATGCACTGTTTTACTTTATTTTGTATTGGGAGTATTTTACATATTTCAAATAATTGTTCATATTGGCTATAACATGATTTTTTTTGTATTATTGTCCACCAACATTTTCAAGGAATTAATTTGAAATATCAAATTGATTTGTTAAAAAGATTTAATAAATAAATTGTTTATTATTACAGATATCTGAAAATGATGGTCTCCCAGGTTATTTATGCCTAGATTGTTTAGACACCCTCAATTATGCTCACCAGTTTAAGAAAGAATGTCTAAGAATAGACAAGGTACTTCGTAATAAAATGAATACAGGAAAATCATTCAAGGCAGAAAATAAAGATCAAGAAGTCATAAAAAATATATCACAAAATCCCAAAAACAACATCCTTAACAATGAAATTAAACAAGACTCTAATGTCACAATTAAAATCGAGCAAGCAGCATCAGATGATGAAAATGATCTTGAAGACAATTCTTACTATGTGGTAGTTGTTAAAGATGTCAACGGTGAAAAGGTTGTGGAAACAATCAAAATGAACGGATTGGAAAACATGCCCAGTGTTAAAACTGAATTAGACTTCAACATAGATGATGTAGACCAGAATAATGATTTTTCTGAAATGGATACAGGGGAAGATATTGAACTAGAGGGCTGTGAAACTGCCAACATGGATCCTACAACAGGCCTCATGGGAGGGGTATCAGAGGAAACTATAATAGGGTCAAATAACCAAAATGAAAATGCTCAACCTCAGGATGATAAAACAATCAATGAAATACCTGTTGATGCAATCATAACAGAAGAACAATTTGAAAACATGGACGAAAGAAAATTAAATCTTATTCAAGTTCTGGGGGGTACAAATGAAAATGGAAACATGATTCAATATGGAAACAATGTCACCCTAGTCGGTGAGGTTATTACTGGAGATTTATCAATAGTTGATGACAGTACAGCATATACACAAGAAGAAGTAATAGTTGGTGAAATAGACAGTGAAATGTTAGCTAATGGCGATATTCCCTTGCAATTGGATGACGAACATGAGACCATAACAGTTATGCAACAAGAAGATGGTAGCTTTCTGTGCAGCTGCGGAGAGTCATATATGGATTTTTCAGAATATGAAACTCATATTGAAATCCACAATGTCCACAAGTGTCCCATTTGTAATCGCGGATTTGAATCTACAGAAATGGTCAAGGGTCATGTTTTACTCCACACTTCACTAGATGCAACTTTGACGTGTCCGTTCTGCAAACAACGAGTGCGCCGAGCTATGCTGACAATGCATATCAAAATAAATCACAACGAAAAGAAGCCAACGTGCAATGTTTGCAACAAAACTTTCGCTAATGAACAGAACCTCAAAAGACATTCTTTGACCCACATTTCACAAGCTTCACTCGAATGTCAGATATGCCCCAAACGATTCCATCAAAAGGCTGCATTACAAAATCACATCTTGACGCATACCAACAATTCGGAAAAATCAAATGAGTGTGAAGGCTGTGGAAAACACTACGCCACACTTGCTTCTCTCAAATCCCACATGGATTACTGTGTGAAAATCTCTACCGAGTCAGAACTACTGTGTTCGGAATGTGGAGAAGTGCTTCCTTCTCGTAAGGCCATGTACACGCATGCCTATACACATCGACAGGTAAATATAGTTGTTTGGTCTTAATCAATATTCTATTTAAATTTATTGTGAATTGCATGTCAAAAGACTGCCTCTATAGAATTTATGTTTTTAATATGAATAATATTTGTTTGATGCAGGTAAGAATGAAAAGCCTTAAGCGTTTTTCATGCGGCATGTGTGGCAAGTGGTGTGCCAGCCATGCATTGCTACTGATGCACGAGCGCGTGCACACAAACGAGCGCCCCTTCCAGTGTCCTAACTGCCCGTTGGCCTTTAAGACAAAAACACATCTGACTACGCATCAGCTCACACACACTCAAGAAAAAAGGTCAGTATAATATAAGACATTTTTGTTTTTTCCAAATAATTAGCTTTTTTTATGTATGAGATATTTTTAAATGGATAAAATTTATTTATACAATTTTCTTGAAACATGCCAAGGAAATTGCTTTTACTGCACAAAATGAAATGTCTATGCTCAATTTTAACCCAGATTCCCAAATTGATATTTCTTCAAAAACTGACCCATATGTAATGTAATTATGTTCTTTTTGTATTTTCAGATTCGGATGCTCCGTTTGCATGAAGTTCTTCGCTCTCAAAGGAAATCTGGTTGTACACTTGAGAACTCACACAGGTGAAAGACCGTACGTGTGTTCCATATGTAAACAAGCTTTCATCGACTCAAAATACCTCAAAAAACACAAACAACGGAGGCACGACATTTCCAACATACCATGGAATCAGTACTATTAATGGTTGTATAATATAAAACCTAATTATTATCCCTGCATATTTTTTAGTTTGTCACTTGAATTCTTGACATGATTATGTTGTATCATGTCCCAGTCATATTCTGGAAAACATTGTGGAGGTATTTAACGACTTCATGCTTTTGAACGAGCAGTGTTCAAGGGTGGCACATACATACTACCTCGCCAACCTGAGCACTGCTCAGTTGTTTCAACTTGTTTGAGTTCCATAAACAAACTATCTGTGTTCGCCACTTGACACTCGTTGAGGTTTACGAAATTTGTTTCTTCTATTTTAACTTATTAAAAAACATACAAAAAATATTTACCTATTTCAAAAATTTATGAAAATTGCAAATTGTTATTGAGTGCGTGTTAAATAAGTATTTGACATTGTACCTGTTAGTTGCCTGAGAAGTTATAACTAAATATAAAAACTAATAAAACAACCTCATATTATTAGTTCTAATTTTGTGGAAATACCCGAGCATAAATTGGTTAATTATTCTAAACAACTTAACTATTGTAGCTGTAAGCTAGGACAGAATTGTATGAATGATCAATATTACTCCATAACATACTCTTTTACTCCATAGATATATTCGTCCCATATAATATACTAGATGGAGTACTCCGTACAAAAAGTGAGTCATGGTATATCGCGCATTTGACGTTTTGGTTGTCAATAAATTGCAGTTTTCCAATACACTTCAACACATCCTAGATAACTGTTTTCTAAATCTTAATGAAAATAGTGTTTTTTTCGACAAATAAATCCAAAAACAATTCACATTAGTCGTTATTCTCTATAAAAAAACTCTGCCAACCAAAACGTCAAAAATCCCGTGGAAAAATGCCTCACTTCGATTCATACAAAATTTGCTAACTACTACATCTAGTATATTATAATAAAAATCTATGGTCCACAGTGCAGAACCTAATGCAACTTATTAGGAACGATAAATACTCTGTAAATATTTTAATTTCACAATCGCTTTAACTTTGAATCAAAACGTGCTGAAATAAACTTATACCGCTTCTACACTTTGAAATTAAAATAAAAGCTGTTGTAATTAGAAGGTACTAGATTAGTTTTGTGTAGAGCTTATAATTGGGAAAGGATAATCAAATAGACGAGGTACCCAGACGAATTGGACTAGGTTGGGCGGCCTTCGGTAAACTCGGTCATATCCTGAAAAACAAAGACGTTCCGATAAATATGAAAAGAAAGGTCTTTGAAACATGTATCCTCCCAGTGCTAACATATGGATTGGAAACAATGACATTAACTGCCAACACAATATACAAATTGAAATGTACGCAACGAGCTATGGAACGGTAAATGTTAGGAGTGAGTATCCGGGATAAAAAATGAAGAAATCAGACGCCAAACAAAAGTCGTTGACATAGCAGACCGTGTTGCAAAGTTGAAATGGCAGTGGGCAGGGCATGTTGCAAGACAGGGTACCGAGAGGTGGACACCCAGAATACTAAAATGGAGACCGTGGGAAAATAAAAGACCAGTAGGCCGACCACAAAAAAGATGGGTCGACGATATTATTCCGGTTGCGGGAAAGAGTTGGCTGGGGGAAGCACAGGACAGAGAGAAATGGAGTTCATTGGAGGAGGCCTACATCCAGCAGTGGAGAGATGGCTGACAAAGAAGAGCTTATACTGACAGACAATTGTTCACAACAGTCAAGCTCCGTAAAACTGTGTATTTTGGTCACATGAGAGTAGAGGGGTCGACGGCAGGAAGTAGCTATTCTGGCTCCGAAACCTTCGGGAATCAACCGGAATGAGGTGTGTAGAGGACGTTTTCCACACTGCACAGGACAGGAAGAGTTTTCCCAAGTGATTTGCAACATCGGGGGGCACTCAACAGAACACATGAAGAAGCAGAAGAATACATGACTGTATTCGAGTAATTCTTGTTAATTTCTTTTTGAATATCAGGAAATGACATAATTTTTATTTATTACAATTAATGTTGTTTGAACTATAAAAATTTCTTTCTCGGGCCAGTTGACAAGTTTTTTCAATTCAAATAACTCTTCATATTTTGGTGCTACGTTGTGAATGACAATATATGGACTTTGTAAATTGTCAATATCTACTAAATATTCCTGGTTAGCTACAAATAGTTGAGTGATTGTTTAACCCAACTTCATAAAATTTTATATTATTAATTTTGTTTTTATAAAAATGTATTCCACGAGAAAATTTACATAATATTATGTACATAATATTTGAATTGATTTGAAATTCTTATTGTAAATAATGCCAAATTAATATCCTAGTTAATAGTGTTAAGTTATTTTATACCTATATTCTTTTAAATATAAGTCAATATGAGTCATGTTTACTAGTTCTTACTTTTCTTTGCTGAATTTGTGTTCATATAATATTAATGTTTTCAACTTGCATTGTTTTGTTCTGCTAAAATTGTACATACTTACAACCCTTCATTTTAAAACACTTTTCAATGCATGTTAGATCTTATTTTAAAATTCTCACTTAAGGGGGGGACTGCTGCCAACGTACCTATTTTTCAATTTGATATACCATCATTATTTCTTATCAAATCGTTTTGAAAAAAATAATTTAGATAGTTTGGATATTAATAAACAAAAATATACTTTATCTTTTTGATAATGTTCTGTATAAATTCTTGTAGAAAAATAATGCCATACCCCGATTTTCAACGTTTATCATATATTTTTAATAAACTATAAGGCGTAGAGTAATATATTTTTTTTTAAATTAAAGAAGACAAAAATATCTAGAAAAATATGATGTGACGTTGCATTAATGCTTCAGGTTTAGTAAATAAACCTAAAAAACATTTATTTTCCATTCAGCTCCATTGCGTAATAAAAGTTTTTTTGGTTTATTTACTTAACCTGATGCGTTAATGCAACGTCATATCATATTTTTCCAGGTATTTTGTTCTTCTTTAATTTATAAAAAAAAATTGCTTATATACCTTATATTTTTTTAGATATTTAAGATAAATGTCTAAAATCGGGGTATGCTTATTATTTTCCTACAAGAATATATACAGAACATAATCAAAAATTTAAGGTATATTTCTCTTTATTAATATCCAAACTAACTAGGTTATTTTTTTCAAAATGATTCGTTTAGTAATAATGATGGTATATCAAATTGAAAAAATAGGTACGTTGGCAGCAGTCACCCTCTTAACAAATTCAAATAATCAATGAATTTTAGTTCAGTACAAATAAAGATTGTATTGTTTATAAAAAAGACAATGTTGTCAGTAATAAAAATAATTAATCAATTCCAAAATCGATAGTGATTAATGATCATCATCGAAAACTAATAAAGTGATTTTTTATGTATTGAAATGTAAAATAATAAAACTTTTTTAATCATTGGAGTTCTAAAATGATAACCTTTTGTTAGAAAAATAAATAAATTAAAAAAACTGTTATGATTTTTATTAGGTACTTTCTCATTTTGAGTTTTGGAATGTTATCACATTCACAGTAATAGCAAAATTTCTGTGTACCTATTAAATATTATCTAAATTGATTATGTCAATAGCTTAGATTATATATGATAGTCAATAGATTGTATTAAAATGTTATAAAATTTTAAAAGCAGTGTTTTAATTATTATTTCATTTTTTATTGGACTACCTGTAATCAATGTGATGAAACTTAACTAAATCGCTTCTACAGATCATCAACCACAATGGGGGTTGTCTCCATTGTCACCAATCCACTTTATAAGTCTTGAGATTTTTAATGTGAGCAACACTTGAAACACATCTGTTTATACCGTCCGTAAATAACATTTTCAAAGGTTCTCTCTGAACAACTCAGGATAAAGCCTTCTAAGAACATCTAAAGAAGGAAATGGCATTTTCTGCTTTAATAATTCATCATAACCATCCACGCCACACTGTGATAATAACTTAACTGATTTATTTATTGTATTTTCACTCCACTCTATATTATCATTGTATCCATTATTCATATATTCAATCTGATCAGAACTGAAGATGAGTTTTAAGTTTTCCTTAAAATTTGTCTTGATTATATTATAATTTTTGATTTTTGTTTTCACACTGCGTAGCTTTCGTTTAAGAAAAATAATGTCATCTTTAAGCATTTCATCTGTGATATTCGAATCTTCGAGGGTCTCTACTTCCTTCTTTGGCTCAAATTTGATGAAAATAATGGGTTTATCTTTCAAGTTCACAGGATCACCATTGACATTTGGGACTGAAAAACAAATAAAATATTTTAACTAAAGCTTGTTCCAATACATAATAAAATAAAAAATAATAACATATCTTCTTACTGCATATAATGAGAAACTGTGAGGCACTCTAAAGCAGCGGTCGGGGAACCGGGGTAAATTACTCCAAATGGGGTAAAAATGTTTTTTTTTTTTGGGTAATAAGAAAATTTTTCTAGTTTGCTATTTAATAAAGGTGTTAGTATTTATATTTGTCTATTACATACTTACTATTTTCATGTAACTTTTTTTTTTCCATGTAAATTAATTCAATAAATAGTTTATTTAAATATACATTGTCTTCTTTTCAAAATGGGGGGAAGGGGTAATATTGACTTACGCAAAATGGGAAGAAGGGGTAATATCGACTTACGCAAAAATATTTTGGGGTAATGGTTAAAAAAGATCCCCAACCACTGCTGTAAAGCTACCATTTATTTTAGACATACAATTTTTTACATATCGCGGGCGTCAAGCCAGAAGTGCATATCTGCAAAAATGCGATTTTTTGTATTATTTTGTATAACGATACTTTATAAAGACCTCCAGCATCTGTTAAAAAATCATGGTTTTCCGTTGCATATTTTTCGAGATGTTTCAAAAAATAATTTTGGGTGTATGCTATGGCATAGGTGAATTTGTCAATCCAGAAGGGCGTACGAATATACGCCGATGACTTGACCGATATCTTTGTGAAATATTATCGAACCAGATGGGTGAATCTACTACGCCAAACATTAAACAGATATTTTTAAAGAAAAATGTCTGAAAAAAGAAAATAATATGATACGACCTTTCAAAAAATTTGATGATGCCATAGAAACCTGCCAAGCCAGAAGGGCGTATCGACAAACATTAAAAATAGCAGAAGCTTTAGACTAATTGTCTCAATTTCGCTATCAAAACGTTTAAATATGTCTCATAATTTACATAGCTACATATTTTTTTCTCTATGATTTGTAGCCTTTTAGAAAATTTGTTTTTACGCCCCACAATAATTATGAATTTTCTATGCAAAAATCGAGTCCACATCTAGAAACATTAACGAGCCAGATGGGCATATGTGCAAAATATATAAGAAATTCACTAGTTATTGAAATTTAGGTAGTACTCCTCGGTGAGGCTTTATTTTTGCTAAATTTTCCAAAAAAAACTACAAATATTAATTGAACCGTTACAGAAATAAATAGTTTTTTGTCTCAACTGTAAAGTAGTCATTTCGTTTGTACGCCCTTCTGGCTAGACGCCCGCGATATCATCAAAGAAATAAAAACAAATTGAATTCTTTTTCAAATTTATAAAGCTTTCTGTTTGAATTTTGTGTTTTTCCTATTGTACAAGAAGTTTTTAAAATATCATAAAATAAATAAATACCAGTAACACTCTCTGGTAAGATGAGCGTAGTAGAATCCTCCTTATATGCACTTTGAGATGCTTCAGCCATTATTTGATTATCATCGGAATTGACAACAGCAGATGACATACCGGAGGAAGGTGGTGATGAATTATTGGCTGGTACCTTTCTCTTGACCGAGAACCGCGACCCCACTTTTGCGTGTGCTCTGCTAGGGAACACTGTCGGCACTGCATCCCATCGCAACAACTTTCTGCCATCGGCACGGTTACTTTCAAACTGATCAGCAGTGAAATGATTCTATAATAAAGTGTAAATGAGAATCAAATAATGACATTAAATACATCTGGAATAAAAGTACTTTGTGGCGAGATATTCAATTTTCAAATAATAAAAGCAATTGATTGTTTATAAAACACTTTATTGTAGTCTTCAAAGGACATTAAAAAAATACAAATCATCAAATATGTATGTGTCAATGAAGTTGGGTATATCTTTATATATATAATTCTTGTGTATGTCACTGAACTCCAAAATGGCTGAACCGATTTTGATGAATCTTTTTGTGTGTGTTTATGTGAGTCCCTGAATGGTTTAGATTCACAAAAAGGAATTTTGTACCAGCTAATAACAGGCAAGCAAACGTTCGTGCAGGACAACGTCTGTCGAGTCCGCTAGTATGTTATATAATTCTATAAGGATTTATAAATATATTTATTCTAAATTCGAAGATAAATCAGATACATTTTACTTACTTCACAAATGTAAGCGATATCCGGATGCCAATTCTGCCGGGCTATATTATTCAACCAAAGCTCTCTTCTTTTGCTGTTTCTTTCGCCACTTGGTAGTCGAAAAAGTCGAGTTTTACCGGTGGAGTTTTTGCAGTTAATAACACAACACGTGGGCATTTAACTATATATCTCGAAAATAATAATTATTGAAATCACTTTGTGAGTGCAAGAATAGTCAATTTAACATTGAATACCTCGAAAATGCATATCAAAATAATGGTAAATAAAAGAATTTTATCAAATTTACTGACAGCTGACAGACAAAATTCCATAGAAAAGATATTTTATTACAAAATCACAGCCATAGAAAAGAGAACTTATTATCACAGCCTTTTTCTGCTACATGGCCACATGGGTTTCGTTCCGAATCAGAGTAAATCGCTCTGTTGCTACGACCTGAAGTTGCAACGAAAGCGACATTTGGGCGATGTGTATTCCGAACGGCAATGAGCGATGTCGGGCTGACTTAAAATTACGTGAGCGTAGGAAATTTAAAATTACGAGTTTGGTGGTATCTTTTGTTTTGGTGTTTATCGGATGTTTTCATTATAATAACGAGAAAATAATCTATTAATTATTCATTTTAAAAGTATTAAACGTGTTGTAACAAGTGATTCGTATTATTTGTAAATATTTACGATTTTTTCTTATGTATGCATGGTTTTCATGAGCTTTTTGTGTTTTGGGCATTCAAAAATTGTTTATTTCCCTTAAAAATGATAAACACTCATTTAAAATTGCTTTATTTTCCAAAAACAAAATACACTTACTGTTGATGTTTACCATTAAATAATGGCTTTCCATATTTCTTTGTGGTTGAATTATAAATAAAAATAAAACCGACCAAAATCACAGCGAACTAAAAGTGCTGACGACTATGTGAAAAAGTATAAATAGCCGTCAAACAAAATGTTACTTTGCCTATGAGAAAATTCATAAGTCCCGCCAAAAAAAATAAAATTTGACAGGAGCGACTTGGGCGACATTGGTGCGAGTCAACGGGCAGAGCGAATCGCTCGATGAATTCCGAACGCTCAGGACGACGCTCTAACATCGTTGCATGGATGTGTATAAGGTAATGGATGGAAGCATAGATAAAATTGTTGTAACCGCGGGGGGGGGGGTCGCCGCCATCTTGCTCGAACCAAGTTTCATAGTGACCACGGATGTAACTAAAGTAATGGATGGATGCATTGATCAAATTTTTGAAGCTGCAGGGCGATTTCAAAGAAGTGCTGATTATCTTCATATATATAATTTATTTTAGTAAACGAATCATAAGATTGGTGTAAACTGGAGTAAATAAAACATTATTTCACTATAGAAAACAAAAATATTATATGTATATAGAAAACTGCATATTTTCAAGACTTTACTGTACCTACATACTCAAAGCAAAGGAATAAAAAAAATATAAAATGTATACAATGTATAACAACAATAAAATTATAAAATGTATAATTTATAAAATATAAATAAAGCAAAGCAATAAAAATTATTATGTACTTTTAGAAATTATCCGAATAAGTACAATATATTTACAATATTATATAATGGCCAAATTGTATTAAAAATAAAAACTGGTGAAAATAGATTATTTTCTTGATTTTTTAATGGAGTTCTACATGTTAACGCCGTCAGCGATAAAAATGCGGTACCTACAATTTATATTTTCAAATGAGATTAGATTAAAAAATGCGTTTTATCTTTTAAAAAAACACGTGTGCTCCCAGAAAATACACGTGTTATTTTAATTTTGTATTGCTTCTCGGGCAACTAACAGGTAGGTGCTATGTCAAATATTAATTCAACACGCACCCAATGACAAGTTGCCACATTCTGGAGATTTGTGATATTTATGTGTCCCCACCGGGAAACGAACCCGGGACCTTTAGCTCAGATACCGAACCAACTGGGCCATGAAGGCCGACAAATTTTAAAAAAACACAAGTTACTTTAGGGACATTATTTTTGTCTGTAGAATACCTTCAGCCCGATTTCTAATGTATATACAGTCGTTGGCCAAATCATTAGAGCCACCCGATTTTTTGATAAAAAATCATATTTATTGTGAGATTTTATAGATTTTTTATATAAAAAATGTGTATTTATATACTGTTATGCCTCCGTTGGCATTAGAACTACAAATGGCAACACTCATTTGTTATGTGAACACTCATTATGCCGCCACATTTGATAACATTCACTCAACAGACAAACTTTTTATTGTATGGTTGCATTTAAAATAAATTAAAATATAAACATTTTATCTGTTTTATTTACATTTTCGTTAAGATATCTTTATCAAATTTATTTTATATCATTTTTAAGGTAAGATGAAAATTATTTTAACATAATTATTTTACATTTTCATTTTTTTTTTCATTTTCATGATTTTCTAAGGCAATATAAAAATTTTCACCATGGGAAAAGCAAAAGATCATACACCAAGGAAAATTTCTGAAATCAAGACATTAATAAGTTACACTGAGTTCTCAAACAGGCATTTATCGACGATTGGCAATGTTTTAAGGGCGTCAGTAGACAGAATTAAAAAAAAAGTTTAAGCCGATTCACCAATAACGTCAAATTTTTCACCAAAAAGTGGTAGAAAAAAACTGAATTCCTCACGTGACGAAAGTAAAATTACAGAAATATGAATGAGAAACCGAAAAATTCCACATATGAAGTTGACCAAACTCATTGAGGGCTCTGGGATTGATATTTTGACCAGAACAGGTCACATACTTATAAAAGAAATAGGCTTCAAATGTCGTCGACCAGCTATGAAGCCTCTATTAACACGATCCATGATGACAAAACGTTTCCAATGGGCCAAAGAGCATGAACACTTGACATTCGATGATTGGTGAAAGGGAAATAATGTCTATTTATAAAAATTTTATACCTATAAAATAATCGAATATATTTTTTCTCAGGTATGTTTTTCGGATGAGTCCTCCTTTAATATTCTCTCCGACAAAACCCAATATGCCAGAAGAAGGCCTGGTGAAAAATATAACAGAGATTGCATTATTACACAATTTAAACATCATTTGAGAATAATGATGTGGTCTATGATCAGTCCCAAGGGGGCTGGTCGCCTCTACATTGTTGAATGGACCATGAGACAGGACCAGTATATCAATGTGCTGGAAACCAGGATGGTGCCACAGGCATCTGAATGGTTTCCAGACAAAAAATATATTTATATGCATGACACAGCTCTATGTAACAAGGCTAAAAAAGATAACAAATATCTTGAAATGGAAAATATTAGAGATCTTGACTGGCCAGGAAATTCCTCAGATGTCAAACCCATCGGTAACTTTTGGGGGTTGAATAAACAAGAAATTTCAAGTCAAATAATCACTAACAAGGTGCAATTGATTGAAAAAATAATTAAAGTGTGGCACAGGAGCGAAAATACAAAAGAAAATTATATAAAATGCATCATAAGCATGCCAGAAAAAAAGTCATTGTTGCAAAAGGCAGTGTAACGAATTATAAGGCTAATTTATATATATTTAGTGTTTAGATTTATTTTTTTGATGTGAATTGTTTTAAAAATGTATATTTTGTACTGTATAATGTTTTAGCTAAATATAAAAATATGTTTGAGAAACAAAAATTGATTTCATTTAACTATAAAAGAAGAAAATTATGTTTTTTTGAGGTGGCTCTGATTTGGCCAACGACTGTACATACAAGGCATTTTATGCCGTTTATAAATAAATAAATAAATATAACAACAACTTCAAAGAACATATTAACGGTGAAAATAATGTTAAAAAAATCTAAAAGACCATTAATATTAAATGCAACACAAATCCACTTACCTAAAATGTGACAATCCTCTTTCACACATCACCATATTTGTTTTATTTAATATTTCATAGAGCAAATAATACACTGTTTCAACAGAAAAATGATTTTAAAAATAATAAATTAGGTATGCAAAGGACACCCTGACCGCTAGACGCCAAACGACAGACTGGTTGGAATAACGCGCGGCTTCAAAAATATTACGAATGCCTCTATCTATCCAATTAGTGTATATCCTTGTGCTACCAGTGCTACATTTGGGTCGAGCAAGATGGCCGCCAGGGGGTTTCTCCACACCCCCTATTGGACTCAAATGTCTTAATACATATTGGTTCGAGAGTTCCATCCATTACATCCATGCATCGTTGAGTGACTTTCCGAACGCGACCCGGATAGCAGTGACAGAACAAGTAGATGTTGCCCATAAAAAAAATATGGTGGCAAACTCAAATATAGACCTTACTGTTTTGTAGCTCCATCGTTAATTAATAACAATAAAATTACTTTGTATTATCCACTTTTATTAGAAACAAGTCTACATGTTTCAAGAACAACGTTCTCTTCCCAGGACACTTAGTGTACTAAAGTATCCTGAGGAAGAGAACATTGTTCTTGAAACATGTAAACTTGTTTCTAGTGTCCGACCGAAGGTCAGATTTTGGCCGAAGCCGATTGTTCGGCCTTAGCCGTAACCTTCGGCCGAAGCCGAAGGTTTGATTTTACTAAAAAAATCGATAAAAATAATAAATAATCTGCTTTCGTGACTTAGTTGGTTAGATATCTAACTACTGAGCCAAGGTCAAAATTCAAACCAACAAAACACAGTGCACAAACACAAATTATTAATAATGATTAATTTTCACGTGCGTTCAGAACTACTCTTGTTTTGTTTCTGTTGACAGTCAGCACGCGACACTGGGCCGGCCGAATCTATACACTCGCTTTAAACGTCATGTTCGCGCATGCTTTTACAAGTTTTAACTGCTTTTAGCGGCTGACAAAAAGCTTCGGCTTCGGCCGAAAATTCGGGTTATTTTTGGCCGAAGCCGAAGGTGATTTTTTTGGCCGAAGGTGGCCGAAGCCGAAGCCAAATCTTCGGTCGCACACTAGGTACTTGTTTCTAATAAAAGTGGTTTATACAAAGTAATTTTATTGTTATTAATCAAATATAGAAATTATCTCTCATGAAACATTGTGGGTGATGTTAACAATAAATTAAATTATTATTTATAAAAATATTTATTTTTTTATATAAGTACTCTTTGAAAGGCTATTTAATCGTAACATTTCGAACAGATAGCACTGTCCATTTATTAATCATAGAGTTGTCTTTCCCTGTCCATTCTTCCCTTCCCTGACAGGGAAGAATAGAATTGAAGAAATTGCTGCAAACAAATCCCAGGATTGAAACCAGAGAAGAAAAGAGTTATCACTTAATATTTCAAATTGCAAAAAAAATGTACCTATATTCTTTATTTGCTACATTAATTGATAATAAAGTTTCTACTATTATTTTCATTTCCACATTTTAATACATAATATAATAGATTTTTCTTTCAATAAGATTTTTTTCAGTTAAGAATTGCAATTCAGAAAATGGTATCCAATATCATTATATATCTACCAGATCCAATAAGTTAAAAATGTACATAAAACCGATTTGTAGAAGCAAATGCGACATTTTTGGCCGTAGATCCTTTTTTAAAACCAAATTATATTTTTTATATGATTGTTTCTTCTTCTTCTTGTGTCATATCAGGTCTCATTGATATTGACGACCACCATAGAGAAAGCCTCCCTGTCCTGTGCAGTGCGAAACAGCTCCAACACAGTTCTTAAACCGGTCCATTCGCAGATGTTTCGCAGCCAGGAAAGCTTCCTTCTTCCGACCCCTCTGCGACCCTTAATCTTCCCCTTCATGATAAACTGAAGGATGGCATACTTTTCACCTCTCAGAATATGGCCGAAGTACAATACTTTACGGAGCTTAACATTGGTGAATAATTCTCTGTTGGTGTTGGCTCTACGTAGTACTTCAGTGTTACTGACCATATCAGTCCACAATATTCTTAGCATTCGGTTTATAATATTAACTTTGAGAGTCCACTCCTCCACCCCATTAAGCAGAACTGTCCACAAATAACACATTCTTTGTCTCAGTTTTAAGTTGATATTGTCGTCGAGGAGAAGTGTTTTCATTTTGTAAAATGACGATCGGGCCACTTCTATTCTCAGTAATTATACTACCCAAGTACTTAAATTGTTTTTCCCTTTCGATACTAACACTCTTAAGTTGGAGATTTGTATTTGGATGGCTATCACGGCTAAAAATCATCATTTTGGTTTTATATTAATGTTAAGTCCATAATGCTCTCCAATAGAATTGATTTTATTAAGTAATTTTTGTAGGTCTTGTATATTGTCTACAAGTATCATTGTTGGACTCAAAATAATAATTGAATATGTGTATATTAAAAAAATAAAATGTTTTTAACTCTCTATTGTGATACCCTAATTGTTCCATTGATTAAACAGATTTGCAATGACTATTTCTTTTGTAATATCAGTAAATAATCTTGATTTAGTTATATTTAATTAAATACAATCTAAGAAGTTAGACTAGACAGTAAAGATATTGTTGTTATAACAGTGTAGGTAAAAAAAGTTTATTTCGTACAAAATAAAAATAAATTATAAACCTTGTAATATACTCACTCTATCATCTTTTGTATAGTTGGTTTTAGAATGAAAAGGAAAAATAGCTTTGATGTGATCAATCCGGTCAGATCTGTACCCAGCCAGATTGCAATCTCTAATTTCAGTTTTTCCACTCATACTCTTTGAAAACATCACTACTCATGCCAAACTATTTGAATGAATAAAAAAGCACTATTCGCATGGATTCCAATAAAATTTCTTATTAATTCCTGGTGTAGGTCTCAAATATATGTAAAAAAAAAAAAATATTCATGTATGATACCAATTATTTCAACAAACATTTAAAAGACATACCAATGATAAGTCAAACAAAAAAGAATATGTTTATTTTCATCTCTCCTGCGGGGTATGGCCCAACCGGCGAAATCTAAATTCCCACGATTACTCATATCATGGATATAATTATTATATGGAGTTCTATAATATCTTTAGATGTCATAGAACTCCATATGATAATTATATCCATGATATGAGTAATCACGACGGTTTTGTTTTCGCCGGTTGGACCAGACTTGCTCCCCTGAATTCAAAATATTTGAGTTTTATTTCTCGAATATAAAAACACCTTTTGACTGAGATGCCAATTATTTAAAAAACTTTGTTTCCAATGAGGCAAAAAATAAGTACAAAAGAGTAGTAAGTACATATTTTTTTTATTTGTAATAAAATATGATTGACTCTACTATAAATAAAAAAAATTGCAATTTAGTCATTTTACCTTTAACAAACAATATCAATGCGAAGACAATCGAACTCACAGTTTGAGTTGTAGAACAGACACAAATTATTATTATAATACAATAACATGAAGATGACTTTGACTGTGACATGTACAATGACTTTCTCAAAGCATGATTGTTCAATAGCATTCACTGGTTCATAAATAATGTCACAATAGATAGCGTAGAATACTAAACATCATATCATTGTTAATTTTCAAATAGATAAAGGTATTGTAATAACTGTCTCTAATATTCCAAACTCAAACAAATGGCAAAAATTATGAAATTAATTATAATCAAGAGAACATTCAATAAACAACATCATTATTTAAGGTGTAGATAACATAATATTTTTTTTTTATTTATTAATACCTAGTATTGCTATTCTTTTTTGTTAAATTCATAAACTTAACTTCTGAAATTCTAGTGTGTTTCATACAACATTGGCCAATTTATATTTAGATATATATTTGAAGATCTGCACCTATCTCGGAGCACAATAAAAACAGAGCTATGATGGAATATAAGGCAACTTCAAGTGCATCAGTGATCACTACATCTGATACCCATGTTTCCAATTTTTTCCCTATACAATTATCATGCATCTGTATCTATCCTTCCATCAAATAAATGCGGTTTTAATTTTTTGAGAGTTTCTAGACTAGGATAAGGTAAATTACTCTGCAACAATAGTTGATATCCTTTACTGCCGCATATTTCGTACAATTCTACTGCTTTGTCTATGGTCCTACAGCCCCAACTTATGTCTTTGTCACTTTCCCCTTTTCTGAATAAAACCTGAATTTGGTCATCGTCAAACATTTTCTTTAAACAATCTGTTTTTTGGGCATTCCTCTCTGTTAGTATCTTAACATTAGCAGATAATGCATTGATATTTTTCTTGTAGGTCCGTATATCATCTTTATACCTTTGTATTTCTCTTTTGTATTCTTTAATATCTGTTTGCATAAGTGAAATATAGTCAGTTGATTCAATTCTTGGTGCTATTGGTACAAATCTGGGTGTTTCTCTCTTTTCCAATGAAGGTGGATTTTGTTTTCCTGCTGGTACTAATCTGGATGGTTCCTTCCTTTCAATTGAAGGTGCCTTGTGTTTTTCTGCAGATACTGTTTTTTGAACTGAAAGCAAACAATATAATATACGAGTTGAATATCCAAATAAATGATATTTAAACAGATTTGACTATGTCAATTACATTCAAGCAGTTTCTTATGCAGATATATCTAATCTATTATTAAAGCTTCATATATTTCCTTCTACATAAATTTTGTTCACTAAATCATGTTATCCTTGTGCCCTCAAACTTCACAATATGTATATTTTTTTCATAGTCATTCATTCTCATAAATTAAAATCTTTTAAAATAAATTATTTTAAATCTTACACTATATCTTTATGTCTTTAAGAATATTTAGAAACATAAAATATTTTAGCAGTTGATGACAATACCTAATATTAATGATTCAGTACTATTATTTACTCTGGCTTCCGTGATATCATTATTAACATTTAATACTATGTAAGTTGTGGGAGTGTCTTTAGGGGAATTCGGTAATGGATTTTTACTGACTTCTAGAGGCTCCTCACGAACATTCATATTACTGACAAATCTCCCATCTTTTACCAATATCCTGCGAGGTTTTCGTAAAGGAAATATTGTTGGAATAGCATTCCATCTTAAAAGCTTTTTGCCGTCTTTTCTATTCAATTCAAATTGATCTTTTGTAAAATGCAGCTGAAACAAATAAAATAATAATTATATTTCTTATGTCATATTCTCGTTTACTTATTATATCAATATAAATTATTTTAATATTTTATATCTCTAATTTTAATTTCTTATTGTCTTTTATAATTAATTTGCAAATTCTTGTATTTTTCCCCTAAAATGAAATAAATAAATGTTTTCACCATTCATCTTTTGAAATGTTTGACACTATTTGAATCAAATAGGCTATTTTTGTCAGTATACTTTTGATTTATATTTTATATCAATTGATACAGTATAAAACTACTTTTAATATAAAGAAATCCCAATCGGTTTGGGTTGCTCGACCACATTCTCAAATGTCGTAATATGCCCATTTGTCTCAAAAATAAAGTATTGGAAGCCGGCTTCCTTCTTTAATTACAAATGGTTCAAACCATTACTCTAACTGTGACCAACATACATAAACTGAAAAGGACACAAAGGTTTATGGAAAGGCAAATGCTGAGGATGACTAAGGGAAAAAATACGGAATGATGAAATTAGACACCGTACTAAGCTCTTGACATTATAGACCATATTGCCAGTCTCAAATAGCATTGGTAGGTCATGTGACAAGACAGGAATTTGACAGATGGGCACAACGAATTTTAAAATGGAGACCTTGGGAAGACAAAAGAGGATTAGGTTGACCTCAGAAAAGATGGGCTGCTAATAAAGTTACATTTGTGGAAAAAAATAGGTACAGGGGTCCAGAATATAAAAAGTTAAAGAAGGCCTACATGCAGCAGTGGATAGATGGCAGAGAATAAGAAGATAATATGTATGAATGAAAATATTGCTCTTCTTGCTCTAAAAGACAATTATTGCACATACATTTGGAAGATATATTTTAATAAAAACATAACTTACTTCGCATACAACAGATTTATTTGATAATGATTTCCCTATATTCTTTTCCCACATTTTTCGCCTCTGTTCATTTCTTAATCCTTGGGGTAAACTAAGAAATCTTAGTCCATTTGGGACATATCGGTTGTTGCAACCCGGAACACAACAAACTAACATTATTTATTATTCAAAATACAACTGTATTGAAAAAGTAATATTTAACTAAATTTACAAGAGAAGTCATACAAACAATCCAAAAAAACTCAAAGAACTGTCAAAGTCAAACAAAAACATTTCTACGGTGTTGTCGTTGTTATCACATAATGTTGTATGCAGAAAAAATATTTTTTGTAATCTTCGAAATAAAAACAAGGTGTTAACGCATATATAACAAAGAAGAGCGTGAATAAAAAAGAGACAAATGCCGACTAAACAATAAAATAATTAAATATGGCAGGGAAGAAAGATAGCTACCGCTAGGATGAAATGAAACATTTGTAGAATTGGTAGATAGACAGATGAAGAATAATAATAATTGCTGAAAAGAACAAATTAAACATGCTCCAACAATAAGTCAGAAACAAAAATAAACATAAATCGTTGAAAATGATAATTAAAAAAAAACGTAAACGACTGTCATATCTCTGAAAAGGCAAATAGATACATTACAATACAAGCATGGCAAAATAATATTTATTTATCTTATATTTATTTATTTAGTAAAACAATATTCTAAAGAAAATATTTTAAAGATAACTGCTTCACTAGACAGAGTATGTTCCGAAGCAGTTATCAGTAAAGTTTGTAAAGTTACATTTTACAATACAACATACATATTTTACAAAAAAATAAAATTATATCAACCTTGATGAGACCTCTCGTCTACCACGAGGAAACATCAAGCCAAGGTGTGGGGAAGAAAAGGAGACAAATGATGGTGACACTATGAAATTTGTTTTAGTACGGCGCTTTTTTATTTATAATATCAACATTGTTCGTCCATGGCAAATAAATAATAAAAAAAAACAAACAAACAAACACATCAACAACAGAGTACAAATAAAAACACGTGGCATCTACCGAAACGAACTGTCAAACACACGAAAAGACGCCGACCAGAATATACCGCTCCAGGGTACAGCGACATCCTTCCTCCAGGCATGTCACTGTCTTCCACGTGGTGACTGTAGTTCGGTGGGGCCCAGCCTCTGCGTCAGGCTGGCAGGTCTTTCTCGTGTCCGGCGTGGTTTCTTCTTCTCCTCCTGATCTCCTCCTCCAGACCGTCACCCATGCCCCACGGCACGCTATGACGGCGCATCTCGACAGAGGTGGCATACCAGTCGGGGCCTCACCGGAGGCGAACCGACGCTCCAGACGACACGGATTGCCCTTCGTGGTCCAATCTGCGAGCCGCCGCGTTCCCTACGCGGTGGCCCCACACTGTGCTCTGCCTCCAACCTCCTGTCCTGTTGATGCCCTCATCTTGGTTCTGGGGCACCATCAGCGTCCATGCGCGTGACGTGTCCTGTCACGCAGACCTCCTGCGCCGTCGAAAATATGGCCGCCATCGGGACGCGCGTGTCGACCGATGACGGCGTCACACCAAACCGTCCGTCCTTCACCAGCGTCGAATGCCAAGAGCGCGTGTCATAGCGCGTGCTAGCTGCAAGTTCCGTTTTTCGCCCGCAACGAGCGCTAGCTGTTTTCCGAAATGTTGCCGTGGAACAAAATAAAAATCATTGTTTTTCGGCATTATTTTTTTCGGGCATAACAACCTTAACAGTAAAAAGTTAATTGTAAAACACAGTAAAAATATTAATTGTATTATATCAACCTACACAGTAAAAATTTCACAAAAAAAGATGACATACAAAATACAAAAGAAACATAAAGAAGTTTAATTATTATTGTTGACACATTCATTTCATTTTGGAGTCTTCCGACTTCGAGTAGCCACATATAATTAGAAAGATCTTACCATCTGTTCTCCAACCAGGGGGGCAAGTCTGGTCAACCGGCGGGATCAAAACCGTCCATGTTTACCCATGTTATGGATATAATTATCTTTTGGAGTTCATATGACAATTATATCCATGATATGGGTAAACATGGATGGTTTTGATTCCACCTGTTGACTAGACTTGCCCCCTGAACTGCTGAGGAAGCACTTACACTATCACCTAATTACTTTCAAATCTTAAAAGTTAAATATTTATAATCACCCCCGTAGGTCTGAAATAACTTAATTTTTATTATACTACTAAATAAATGAAGACTTATATTCACCCCCGGAGATAGGTTGATCTGCAAAAAGGACTTAATAATTCATTGACCTACGTATCCCACGATAAAAACACAAGAGCCTAGGTTAACTTATGGCACCTCGCTCTGACAGCCGAGGAGGGTACGCAGTTGAATGGACGTGAGGCGTCCTACTTGTCTCAGACCAGCGTCAGTCTTGGATCGAGGAAAGAAATTGAGTTCACTCACCCCAAAAACGCGGTCTTTTCCTTCTAAACCGCCTGCTAAGGGGGACGCTCAGCAGACCACCTCAGTCGTTGGCCGGCGACTGGGTGGTCTGCTGTGAGATGTGGTCCTCGGCCCAGTGACCTGCAAGAAAAGAAAACAACCAGCAGAAGAGGGGCGAACAGTTATGAACGGGGACGCAGCAGGCAGGGATCTTCCCTTTCACGCATATATACAAGAGGCTCTAGCTTGCGCTAGGGCAAATACTTCCCAAACCTCCGGCGTCTCAAGTCAATGATTAAAATATGTTGTAATAATAAAAACAAAATATCAAATAGACGCTATTTATATCCACGATATGGGTTTTCATGAGGATTTTGATTCGAAGAAAAAAGGACTGAACTCCATACTGTCATATCTTGACATACATACCTACATGTGTTGTATAGAAAATAAAATATCCTAAAATATTCAATAATTTGGATTTATGGGTTTATAGTTTGGTACTTATTCTTCAACTATACATACTATCGGGTTGGATCTCATGTGTTACATGCAACTCTTCTATACAAAACATATTATAGGTATGTTGTCAAGATTGTTTGGAGGTAAGTCCTTTTTTCCCACCCAGAATATGAAAACAGCATGATGGTATGTATTTATGTTTGAAGATAGACTCAAAGGGAGTTCATTAAACCATTTAGTACCTTTATACTTACAGGCAGTTGTACAAGAATTATTACATCCTTGTGAAAGTTTTATAAATTTTATTCTTTTGAACTTTAAATAAATGTAAAAGTATGTGATCGATTTAAAGACAATTTTTGACATTTTAAGTGAACGCGTCCTCTACGCCTGTTCAGGGGAGGGTATCAGAACGAAGATGATAGTACTAAATATGTTCTAAGATTTAGACAATCATAACTTTGCAAAACTAATTTTCAATCGAGTAATGTATCCAGGGCGGTATTTAACCATCAGAGCACTTTCGGTCCCTATCCTATTACAATGATTATGACAAAATGTATAGGTACTGTTGGATGACGATTGGTTTGATAAATAATTACAACTTCTTCTTCTCTTCAGCCATCTCTCCATTGCTGGATATAGGCCTCCTCCACCCTTCTCTATCCTGGGCATCCCTGTACCACTTTTTGCCCACGACTGTTACTATATCGTCATCGACCTACTCTTTTTTTGTCTTCCTAAGGCCTCGATTGTAGAATTCTGTTTGTTACCCGAAAAACAGTGCAAAATAAGATTTCTAAATAGTTGTTACAGAGGCCCCCAAGATCCCAATGCCCCAAGAGCGCGCTTCGTGTGTCCTTATAGCCCTAGAGCCAAGACGACAAAACGATAATTATCAAGAATTTATATAAAATAAATTGTAGAAAAACAATTCGAAAATATCCTAATCCTTCTAATGACATTTCTTCCCGATAACAGAATAAAATGCGCTGCAAAATGCTTGTTAGCCGAATGTGTGATGGTCGCCTGATTGCGGAGAACAGAATCGGCGACGTTCGAATAAAGGCGGTAACCGAATGACGATTTCAATTAATAATCGTTCGGCTTGGAAAAAGAGAAATTTTTCGTGTGCTGTGCTCCTAATACTAACCATGGATTTAGCTGTTTTTGAAATGAACACACAAAACTTTTCTAGCGCTGGAGCATTATTTTGTTTATACGATCGTAAATGATACGCGGTATTTCATGTACTCCTGATACACACCATGGACTTAGCGGTTTTTGATGCGAATGTTCTTCATGCATCGGAAATTACGTATGAAGGGATTACTGAAAAATTTACAAAAATCAATTGTAAATTTATATTCTATTAGTTTGTTAGATTAAACCAAGGGATTAAACAACGACATTAAATACGATCATTTTTTTTATTTATTACGAAAATATCATAAGAGATATTTCTCGTTGTTTTCGAGATTATCAATTATATTATTGAAGCCTGGTTCAAAATATTTGGCGACAACTATATAAACATATAAACGACATAGTGAAAACGTGAAACTATATAAACGACATAGTGAAAACGTTAAAATTCAGTGATATAAAACTCTTCGCAGATGACACATTAATATATATAGCGAAATCAAATCTTGGTGATGGCATAGAAGAAGTTCAAATTGATTTGAATAGTGTGGTACTATGGTTATACGAAAATAAATTAAAATTAAATGTGGCCAAAACCAAGTTTCTAATTATAAGTGACCAAGGACAAAATGACAACTTCACATTAAATATTGATAATGAGAACATTGAAAAAGTTAAATGTATGAAATATTTAGGTATATTGATAGACGATAAATTGAAATTTGATAAACACTTTGAATATATTATGAAAAAAATGGCTAAAAAAATTGGTTTCTTAAAAAGAATAAGAAATAACTTAGATTTTCACACATCAAGATTAATTTTTAATTCAATTGTAATTCCCCATTTAAATTATTGCTCTAGTGTCCTTTTCCTCTGCAATGAAACTCAAAATAGAAAATTACAGATTATTCATAATATGGGAATGAGAACAATTTTAAAATGTAACAGATATACAAAAATAAACTTAATGTTAAATAAACTAAAATTAATGACAGTAAAGCAATACATTATATACAACACATTAACTTTGATTTTCAAACTAAAAAATAATATGATTCCAAAATATATGCAGAGGGATATATTATTCAATTCCAATGTTCACACTTACCCTACGAGAGGATGTCAGGATTTTAGACTTCCAAAAACGAGATTAACATGCACTCAAAATAGTTTATACCATAAAGGTCTTAAAATATATAATAGTTTGCCACCAAAAATAAAACAAACCACAAGTCTTGCCACCTTTCGTAGGCTAGGTGCTGAGCACATAGTTGAAAATTATTAATTTTCTCCATACTTTACATTGTTTTAAATAATTTAGTGTCATACCCTGTACCTGTACCAGAATTTATTAATTTATCAAAAAAAATGTATACTTTTTGTTTTTTTGTTTATACTAGATGTATTAATTTTTATATTTTTTTACGTCTAAATAAAAGTTACTATTATTATTATTATATCACTGCATACCTATAAATTTGTGTATTTTTGCTTCGTTGGTATACGTGCAAATCACCCCCACTTCTCGGCGAAATGGCTCAAGATATTTGACGACAACTATACCCGACATGCGTTGCAATGTTGCAATTTCTCCTTTTCAGTACCTACCTCCCGTCTTTTCAATACCCCCGTCCCGACACATGTCATGTGCGATGCTGAAAATTACAATTAAAATTAAAATGTATAATTAATTTACATACTTTATTTACCCATACATGTATGACCTACCTACAGTATTTTATTTATAATCGTTTGTTATTCAAAACTCATCGTATTCCATTTTCTGTCACTATGTAAATTGTCTTGATTCTCAATTTGAAAATCAGCTGTCAAACTACATTTTCCTACTTTAGTACTAAATATCCCATACAAAAACTTCTCAGTTTTTTTTTCCGAATATAGTGTAAATATAAAATTATTTTATTATTTGTGCATGAACATTTCTGTTAAAGCATGTTGTCATGTTATTTCAATGTATTATATCAATTATTGTGACAATAATATTGTGAATTGTGAACCATGTAACGATGAACCCAGATGAACGCAAGTGTTCTGTAAAGTACCTAGGGGGATAAAATACAATAAAAATAAACAATAATTTATAATTTTTTGGAAGACCAACAGCTATACATCAGTGTTACATTTAATATAATAATTTAACAGCCAGTCGTTTGCAAGTTAAAAAATATAACCTTGTGATATTTTTTCTGTAACAGATAAAGTTTCATCCTGCAACCCAGGTAAATATAATATTAAAAAAGAGAAACACAGAAAGATCATGAGTACTTGTATTCAAAATTGAAGTAGATTTTTTTTTGTTAATGTTTGCATTAACAAAATAAATTAATTACACAGTCATAGAATTATAGGTAATTATTTACAAGAGCTGTTCTTCGCCGATCGTAATAATTTTTATATCAATAGATAGATAAACGCGTATATATTACGGGAAAAATAATAACTTTTGGCGGTGAAGCTTTAAAAAAATAAAAAAAATAAAATAAACTTACGAAAAATATATGGAACTTCTATGACGATTTGTTAGTTTTCTAACACAATTTAAACTTTCGAAAGTCACCGATAGGTGGCAATTCTGCCTCCAAACCTCTAGCGCTTTGAAAACAAATTACGAACAATGATAAAATTGCAATTTTCACATTCACACCCGTGGAATATATTATATTCCATTAAAATTATTGTAATCACATATTAATATAACGATATTCTTATATTCAAAACATGATTTTTAAGTAAAAATGAAGCACCAATATAAAAAAAATAACACACATTATCTAACTGAACAACACCAGGAAATATAAAAAGCATAGATACCATACGTCATTCTATTTTATTTTTCCAAAGATATATTTTCGTGATTATTGCCAACACAAAAAATAACAAGTTTGAAAATGAGTAGGTAGGTACCTACAAAATATCTTGAGCCGTTTCGCTGAGAAGGGGGCTATTTGCACGTATACCAAAGACGCAAATAAACACAAATTGGCGCTCTGCGCACCTGTAAACCATGTTAAAATGCAACAAGTTGTTTTAACCAAACATTTGGTTAAAATAGGTTGGTTAGGTTAGTATGTAGACAATATTGCGACTCGCGTGAGCGAGTTGCATTACTGATTGAGTCACTAAGTGTTGTAGAAAAATACCACTATCATTCAATTTACCCTAATTGAAAAACGTTGAAATGATGTTCACACGTTGTATTATTATTTTTATTGATTTTATAATACAGTATATAATGCAACTCGCTCACGCGAGTCGCAATATTGTCTACATACTAACTTAACCAACCTATTTTAATCAAATGTTTGGTTAAAATAGGTTGGTTAGGTTAGTATGTAGACAATATTGCGACTCGCGTGAGCGAGTTGCATTACTGATTGAGTCACTAAGTGTTGTAGAAAAATACCACTATCATTCAATTTACCCTAATTAAAAGTATTGAAATAATATTTTCATTATTAAAGTAGGTTAAAAAAGGTTAATTAGGTTTGTAACGTATAGTAACAATATTTTTTTATTCTATGAATGCGCTTATTTTAACAATATTTTTTCAAAACTGTATCAAAGTATTATGTGTTTCTGATAGAAATACCCGGTTTATAGATTCTACAGTAAATTCGCTACTGTTAAGTTAGTTTATGATCATGTTTTTAAATAACATATTCTATATTGTGAATATACGTACCTACTCGTTCTATTGATGAATTTAGAATTCCGATTATGGCAACATTTTAAATGAAAAATACGAACATTTCTTAGCTTTTCATTGGAGGGAAATATCTAGATTTTCAGAAAGCCGTCCATTTTCGTCATTCAATCGGAATAATTGTAATTACTTATTTTATGTTAATTTTGTGTGTTTTCTGTATCGTTTTTACGCGTGTGATTGTGTGGAAATTGTGATTTAAATATTATTTATTATTTACAGTTAAAAATAATGCCGTGTGAAGTTTGTAACATTAGTGATCGCGACGCCATCAGAATGGACACGACCAAGTCCTCGATTTTTTAATTGAGCATGGTGTTTTAAAAGATTCAACACCATGCGAAAAATGTAAGGTGTTTTTTTGTGTAAATATATTTCATTGGAATCCTTATTCAAAATGGCGTCAAAAATTTTTCACGAAATGAAAATGTGAGTGTTAATAAAATATGTTATAATCGTATTTTTTTAATTATTGCTTCTTCAACTCTAGCGGTGAATTTCGAAAACTTGAGTAGAGTCAGGAAACCAACCATTTTTATGATTAATTCTGATTTTTTTTCATAGATTTTTCGCAATTTTATTTTATTTTTTTTAATTTTTTTAAAGCCTCACCGCCAAAAGTTATTATTTTTCCTGTAATATATACGCGTTTATCTATCTATTGATATAAAAATTATTACGATCGGCGAGGGACAGCTCTTGTAAATAATTACCGAATTATAATATACCACAGTGTAATTATTTTTTTTTTATAAAATAATTACACAGTATCAAAAAAACTCCACTGACACATCTCGCTGCTGTACAATGCTACACTGAAATGCATGAAATTCAGGTGAATTAAGTATTGAATAATTCATATTGATAGAAACATGCCAAAGAAATTAATTTTGTCGATAATTAGTTGATACTAGTATGGGATTTTGGCGTCGCGATTGAGTAGGAACCTTAAGATTTAATGCATAGTCCATATAATACCTACAGATAATGTAATGTTTCAATTATTCTCATTATAATATTTATTTAGTTTTATTTTATGAAATATTTGTTATTTTATATTTCTTCCCTTAAAAATCTCATAATTTAAATATTATCCAACTGTCGATTTGTTCAAGAGAATTTTATTATCTTAACATATAGACAAAGTATCAAGCCAAGATACGCGAGATTTGTATGCAGGGTCTATATTTTTCACGGCTTTCCAATTTTGAAGTCAAAAAACACCAATTTAGAGGCTTCGCAGCATATATGTTCTATATATACTTTATATGGATTTACTCAGAATTCGGAGTAGAACATTTTCTGCGTCTGTGTCCCCCCCCCCTATAACTTTTGATCCGCCCAATTTACAGAGCCCAAAATTTTAGAAAATATAGATAGTTATAGGCCTACAAAACTTTTATACTCAGAATTATGAATTTTTGTTTCAGTCAGGGGTTATCAACTTGAATGAATTTTTATTTTATTTTTCCTTATATCTCAAAAACCATATAAGCTATAACTATAGAAATATAGACAAATAAATTGGTATAAATATAGACAAATACAAAATCTCAAATTGATTTTTTCAACAAAAAAAAACAGAGTTTCTCAAACATTTTTTATTTATTTATTTATTTATTTATTATTTTCATCAACGGCTAAATAGCCTTTTACAAGTACATACAAAATAAAGTAGTATAAACACGTTTAATACATACATACAATAATATTATAAAATAAAACAAAAAGAGATGTATAAATGTACGAAATATCTACCAGAACATTTTTTGCATATTATATCTAAACATTTTTTATGAAACAAATATCAAAAACAAAAAGAAACAAAAATAGCATATATAAATTATATACCTAGGTATAAAGTAAATTCAACAGTGTCATTAAAAAAGAATGAAACATAAAAACAGTTGAAAAATAAGCCATGAAACTAAATATAAATTCAAAATAAAAGAGTAATTGATAAAATAATAATAACATCTTATAGGGAAATAAAATTGACATTTTGCATCAAGAAATATTGATGCAATAAGTTTCTATATTTTGTCAATAACAAGTAATAAATATCGCCTAGACCAGAGTATGCATTACCCAAATAATGAAGCCGTGCTATTGGCGAGTAATATTGTTGCAGTGTACGTGTGTTAGAATAGTAAAAAGGTACCGTTTGCCTGTTAGAACGATTTGGCGCATGGTATGTAATTTGTTCAATAAGAGCAGGGCTGTCAAAACTCGAATGTACCATTTTGTGTAATGTAATTAAATCAAAAATTATTCTACGGTCAGATAACTTTGTTAAATTAGTCCAATGCATAGTGAGATTATAATCCATTAGTTCTCTGGGTATGTTCATTTTAAAATTTATATACCTAAGAAATTTGCGTTGTACTTTTTCAATTAGTTGAACTTGATTATTATAATATGGTGACCAAATTGTTGAATTGTATTCCAAAATGCTCCTTACAAGTGATATGTATAACAAGCGAATACTATATGTATCTGTAAACTTTTTTGTGATACGTATTATAAACCCTAAGATCTTTACAGCTCTGTTTACTATGTTAGTAATATGACAAGTAAAAGAAAGTTTCGAATCAAAAATGACACCTAAATCGTTTATTTCATCTACTGAAGTTAATTGTATCAAGTCTATATCATAATCATAAACCAGCTGGGGATTTTTTATTTTATAAAACCTTATTACTTGACACTTATTTGCATTGAGAGAAAGTTTGTTACACTGACACCATTCAAATAGCTTGTTCAAATTTTCCTGCAATATAAAGCAATCATCATGACTTTTTATTCTTTTAAATATCTTTAAATCATCCGCAAATATTACATATTCTACCCCTGAAAATATATCGACAATATCATTTATAAATAATATAAACAAAACCGGTCCCAAATGAGAGCCCTGTGGTACACCACTTGTAGCTGTAAAAGCCACAGAGTGTACATCATTTAATTTTATAAATAGCTTTCTTTTAGATAAATAACTCTCGACCCATCTCAAAAAAATGCCCGTTACACCCATTTTCTCCAATTTATTTATTAATATACCATGACAAATCCTATCAAAGGCCTTACTGAAGTCAGTGTAGATAGAATCTACCTGACTTCTTTCAGCAAAAGCATTTACAATAAAATTTTCATATAACAACAGATTTGTTAAAGTAGATCTATTAGTAACAAAACCATGTTGAGATTTCGTAATTATAGAATTTATTTTATAATTTATTTTTTCCAGAACTATTTTCTCAAAAATTTTAGGAATCGTAGATTGTATACACACTGGTCTATAATTGGATATATCCATTCTATCGCCTTTTTTAAAAATTGGTATAATGAAGCTATTCTTCCATACAGATGGAAAAATACCCGTTGATAATGACATATTAAAAATTAAATACAGAGGATAAGACAATATATGTGAACAATGTTTTAAAAAGGTAGGTGGTATTTTATCTGGACCAGGGTTCTTTCTTACGTCCAATTTTTCAATATGAGTAACAATATCATTGATGTCAATATGAATCTGCGATATTTGTAAATTATAAACAGACTCAAAATGTGATAAATTTATGTGTTTAACTTTTTTTTTTTTAACTACCTATATTTCCAAAGTAAGTATTAAAAAATATCGAAAAAAGCCGAAACATCCCAACTAGCAAATTTAATTTTCTATAAAAAATATGAACATTATAATAGTAGGTAGGTACATCTCAAACATCTTTATAAAAATTGAACTTAGTGACGACATCGTTTCATACAATTTATAAGGCAGTAAACACTACACAATATGTCACTCAATAGTTTGATATCTACTTGATCTACAAACATACGTACGTATTCTTCAATTAAACATACTATGGCCATCGACAGTTGGATCTCGTGTGTTACATGCAACTAGTATAATATAAAATTTTATCAACCATTCTCGAGGTTATTCCAACGACCAATTATTCATTTTTATTTATACATATAATTACATAAATAACATATTTTTTAATGATGTTCGTTGGTTAGTTTTGTGTCAAAATATTATGTCTAGGAAAAAAAAATACTCCGGCGAGTCTCATCGTAGTAACGTATAATAATATTAATAATCTTCCATTTTAATCCTTTCCTAAATCCTTTTGATTCAGATACGTGGAAGTATGTTCATTAGTTTTATAAAATTAGATCATTCGTGGAAGTATGTTCATTAGTTTTATAAAATTAGTGTTACATATTCTGGGGGGCTAGTCTGGTCAACTGGCGAAATCAAAATCATCCATGATATGGGTAAACATTGATGGTTTTAACTCCCCCGGTAGACCAGACTTGCCGCCCTGCCCCCCTAGACAACGTGTCATTTAGTTCAAGAAAGGAAACAAGAAAACATAACTCAATGTATGAAAGTGACAGTTGCCAGTCACGTGACAAGTGACAACTGTCACTTCCATACATTGAGATACCTTTTCTTGAGCTAAATGACACGTTGTCTAGGGGGGGCTGATCTATCTAATTATCAGAATAATAAATAAAATGTTTTTTCTACAACAACGGACAACAAAAACAAACGTCAAATCCCATACAAAAAAATAGCGCTTTGCAAAAGCGAACAGCGTTTACAATAAAATTTGACTCAAGCCAATGGACAAAATATGGAGTCAAAAGTTAATGGGTCTGTGAGACCGACCAAATTTTAACAAAAGTATTTAGTTAATTTTTGAATTCTTGTTTCGATGTCAGACATCATGAGTTTACTTTAGGCAATTGGGTATATAGGTATGTAGTGATATTACCCCCTGTAACTAAAATAGGAACGTTCTAAAATTGTAGATTTTAGATTTACGGTCTTGTTTTAGCGTTATAAAATATAAAATGGAATAGGAACGTACCTACCTATATTGGCCGGAACGTTCTTAAAATGTTACTGAATTAGACGTATTTCACGTATTTTGAATAATTATGAAAATTATGAAATTTTCATAATTATTCAAAATACGTCTAAATCAGTAACTTTTTAAGAACGTTCCGGCCAGTATAGGTACGTTCCTATTCCATTTATTCCAAGTTGATATTTTATAACGCTGAAATAAGACCGTTAATCTAAAATCAACAATTTTTGGTAACTATGTTCCTATTTTAGTTACAATAGTTACTGAATAGGGGGTATTATCTTTAGTAGGTACAATTCGCCTATAGGTACAACAATACGCAAATCCTTCGCAAATTGACGAGTTTCGTGATTTCTCAAAACTCTCGACTTAATCCAGATGGAATCACCCCAGAAGCAATTGATTTTTTTTTAGTTTTTGGTGATTTCGTCGTGGATCCCAATCATCAGATCTTGACCAAATTGAACCAATCGAAAGACACAAAAAAGAAAGCCGGACAGCGTGGTAAAATGCTATCACTAAAAACAACACGTCGATTTGATAACCTCCTCCTTTTTCGGAAGAAAATAAGATTAGGTATAATGAATTATTCTTTTTCTTAATAATAGTTAGTAAATAAATGAAAAATACATTCAATGTAATAAAAAGTAACAAATTGATATGTACCTATAGATGAAAAAATTCATTAATTATAGGTACCTATCTAATAAAAAGTAATAAAAAGACAAACATGTATAAATCACAAATACATTCAATCTTATAAAAAGTAACAAATAGATAGATATGAATAGATGAAAAAATCCATTAAATATAATAAAAAGTAATCCAACTGTCGATTTGTTCAGGAGAACTTTGTTCTCTTAACATATCGACAATTTATCAAGCCAGAAGACGCGAGAATTGTATGGAGAGGTCTACTTTTTTCATGGATTTTCCAACTTTGAAGTCAAAAAACACCAACTTAGAGGCTTCGCAGCATATATGTTCCATACACGGATTTACTCAGAATTCGGAGTAGAACATTTCGTGTGTCTGTGTGTGTGTCTGTGTGTCTGTGTGTGTGTGTCTGTGTGTCCGTCCCCCCCTTATAACTTTTGATCCGCTCAATTTACAGAGCCTAAAATTTCAGAATATATAAACAGTTACAGGCCTACAAAACTTTTATACTCGGAATTTTGAATTTTTGTTTCAGTCAGGGGTTATCAACTTTTGAATTTTTATTTTATTTTTCCATATATCTCAGAAACCATAAAGGGTAGAACGCTGAAAATTGGTACAAACATAGACAAATACAAAATCTCAAATTAGTTTTTTCAAAAAAATTCCAGGGTTTCTCAAACATTTTTTATTAAGAAAAATATTTTTTTTATGATAAATTTATGAGTTTAACTGCCTATATTTCCAAAACTTTTACAATTATCGAAAAAAGCCGAAACACCCCAACTAGATAATTTAATTTTCTATAAAAAATATTAACATTGTAGTAGAAGATCTCAATTTTTTTTTAACAATTTTTTTAAAAATTGAATTTAGTGACGACATCGCTTCATACATTTTGTATGGCAGTCGCCTATACACAATATGTAAGAAGACTTAATAGTTTGTTACTTCATCTCCAAACATACATACATACCATCATGCAATTTGCATATTCTGGGTAGGAAAAAGGATCTTCTTCCATACTATCCTATCTTGACATACATACCTACATATGTTGTATAGAAAACAAAATATCTGAAAATATTCAATAATTTGTATCTATGGGTTTATAGTTTGGTACATATTCTTCAACTATACATACTATCGCTATCGACAGTTGGATCTCATGTGTTACATGCAACTAGTTGATATTCCAACTGTCGATTTGTTCAGGAGAACTTTGTTCTCTTAACATATCGACAATGTATCAAGCCAGAATACGCGAGAATTGTATGGAGAGGTCTACTTTTTTCACGGCTTTTCCAACTTTGAAGTCAAAAAACACCAACTTAGAGGCTTCGCAGCATATATGTTCCATGCACGGATTTACTCAGAATTCGGAGTAGAACATTTCGTGTGTCTGTGTGTCTGTGTGTCCGTCCCCCCCTTATAACTTTTGATTCGCTCAATTTACAGAGCCTAAAATTTCAGAATATATAAACAGTTACAGGCCTACAAAACTTTTATACTCGGAATTTTGAATTTTTGTTTCAGTCAGGGGTTATCAACTTGAATTTTTATTTTATTTTTCCATATATCTCAGAAACCATAAACGCTAGAACGCTGAAAATTGGTACAAACATAGACAAATACAAAATCTCAAATTAGTTTTTTCAAAAAAATTCCAGGGTTTCTCAAACATTTTTTATTAAGAAAAGTATTTTTTTTTTATAAATTTATGAGTTTAACTGCCTATATTTCCATTTTTTTAAAATATCGAAAAAAGCCGAAACACCCCAACTAGATAATTTAATTTTATATAAAAAATATTAACATTGTAGCAGTACATCTCAAATTTTTTTTAACAATTTTTATAAAAATTGAATTTAGTGACGACATCGCTTCATACAATTTGTATGGTAGTCACCTATACACAATATCAAAGAAGACTTAATAGTTTGATACTTCATCTCTAAACATACAATATACACATACCATCATGCTGTTTTCATATTCCGGGTAGGAAAAAAAGACTGACCTCCATTCTATCCTATCTTGACTACCTAGGTACATGTGTTGTATAGAAAACTAAATATCATAAAATAATAAATAATTTGTATTTATGGGTTTGGTACTTATTCTTCAACTATACATACTATCGCTGTCGACAGTTGGATCTCATGTGTTACATGCAACTAGTTTAAGTTTATTTTTAGTGTTAAGTGACTTTATCCAACTGTCGATTTGTTCAGGAGAACTTTGTTCTCTTAACATATCGACAATGTTTCAAGCCAGAATACGCGAGAATTGTATGGAGAGGTCTACTTTTTTCACGGCTTTTCCAACTTTGAAGTCAAAAAACACCAACTTAGAGGCTTCGCAGCATATATGTTCCATAGACGGATTTACTCAGAATTCGGAGTAGAACATTTCGTGTGTCTGTGTGTCTGTGTGTGTGTCTGTGTGTCTGTGTGTGTGTGTGTCCGTCCCCCCCTTATAACTTTTGATCCGCTCAATTTACAGAGCCCAAAATTTCAGAATATATACACAGTTATAGGCCTACAAAACTTTTTTACTCAAAATTTTGAATTTTTGTTTCAGTCAGGGGTTATCAACTTTTGAATTTTTATTTTATTTTTCCATATATCTCAGAAACCATAAAAGTTAGAACGCTGAAAATTGGTACAAACATAGACAAATACAAAATCTCAAATTAGTTTTTTCAAAAAAATTCCAGGGTTTCTCTAACATTTTGTATTAAGAAAAGTATTTTTTTTATCATAAATTTATGAGTTTAACTGCCTATTTTTCCAAAACTTTTACAATTATCGAAAAAAGCCGAAACACCCCAACTAGATAATTTAATTTTCTATAAAAAATATTAGCATTGTAGTAGAAGATCTCAATTTTTTTTAACAATTTTTTTAAAAATTGAATTTAGTGACGACATAGCTTCAAAAAATTTTGTATGGCAGTCGACTATAAACAATATGTAAGAAGACTTAATAGTTTGATACTTCATCTTCAAACATACATACAAACCATCATGCTATTTTCATATTCTGGGTAGGAAAAAAGGACCTTCCTCCATACTATCCTATCTTGACATACATACCTACATATGTTGTATAGAAAACAGAATATCTGACAATATTCAATAATTTGTATTTATGGGTTTATAGTTTGGTACATATTCTTCAACTATACATACTATCGCTATCGACAGTTGGATCTCATGTGTTACATGCAACTAGTAATTAGAAAAATATGTATAGGTAAATGAAAAATGCATTCAATCTAAAATTCTTATCCTTTTCGTCTCCTAGTAAGTCCTTCTATAGCAACGATTTTTTTATTAGAAAATTTTGTTACAGTCACTGAATGGTACATCGAATACTATGTTATCTTACTTATATTCTTATTGGTTTGAAAGAAATTTGCAAATGGCAATCAGCCCGTTAATGTACCTACACTGTGTATTAAGGTGTTCTACCAGGTTAGTAAATAAATAGGTATATGTACTTTGAAAGTGGATATGTTTCAGGTCTTATACTTTTGTAATTTTTAAACCAATTCATTTTTGTTATTACAAAAATAACGCCGTTAAAACTATAACACAGAGAGTGTGCTCAATAATTAATTAAATTGATCGTTCTAGTGAGACAGCATTTTTTGGAAAATAAAATAATTTTTCCAAAACTCAACAAATCAAAAATTATTTTATAAAATTTCATTTTGGCTGATCTTCGTTTAAACAACACATTTATCATATTTCGCTTTTTCCTGCATGTCTTTTTGCTTCACCTAGTTTTATTAATTTCGTATAAAAACCAAACCACTGGCAAACCAGTAAGTGGCGATGGACAATCTACTTGAATTTTGCAAACCACACTGCTATTAAACCCAAAATGATCGGTCAAAATAATATCACGAAATCATCCCAATGTTTTATACCACAAAGGCCACAAAATCACACATTCTATAAAATGGTTCATCTTTTTTCTTACTAACCTTCTACTGAACTTTAAACTAGACAGTATCATGATGGGCCATTATTACCGACACGGGGATAGTAGCGATACAAAGCTGTCCGATACGCAATAAGATAGCTACTTTAGAAATTGATCATAAATTAAAATATCTAGTAAAAAAGATCAAAGTGATTACGAAACTATTTTTAAATTTAAAGAAAATAATTTAACATTTTTATTAAAGCCGCTTTACTTAATTTCTTTTTAACTTCTCTCAGACAGGCTGTGAAGTTTCGCGGTGCAAACAGCCACCCATATCAAACGCGACCGTAGTCGTTAACAGTACAAACCACGAGTTCTCGTGATAAAATGGACAAAGTCAAAAGAATGTATCTAACAGTACTGCACAGTAGTTTGTAAAATATACATTCAAAAACCTTTTTATAAATTGGTCACGACTGGCAAAAAGTGTTTTTCTCTTTCATACGGGCCTTAACTCACGAAGGGTTCTAGTACCCCAGTCGTGATTGTACTGTTGCGATGTTCGTGTGTTTGGCTCGCGCCGTGTACCTATCATTTGTACGAAATAAAATTGTAAATTCGCACGCCTCCTCGCTTTTATATTATCCGGGTACAACCGCGTGAGGGATGGCCCGTTGACGGTTTGATTCAATTTGTTTTGGTAGTCAGTCGATTTGAAAAAAATGTTTATTACAACTATGCCATGCTTCCCTGATACTCAAGGAAGAGAAGATCTCGCAATTTTTTATTGTTTATTTACATTTTTTTCTCGCTTACGCTGTTTTCACGACTCAATTTTTCGATCACTGCGCTACTTAAAATGTTTACAAACAAGAAGATACAAATCGCTACGAAAAATGATAACAAAATAATATTTAATAATATTCGATTTTACATAATTGATAGCATAATGCTTGAAATTACACCACACCTGTCAAGCTTAGTGGGAGTGAACAATATATATATATATATATATATTGTGTATAAAAATTAAATTATATAATTGAAGTAATTACATTCCGGGAACCAATAATATATAGTTCTTTTTTATACATTTTTAGTCATTTATCATAATAGTTTTCATAATGTATTAAATAACTCAATATTAAAATTTCTCGTTTCTAATTTTAAGCGTTTTGATAAATAATTAAAATTCTATGATTATTTATTACCAATCGTACTATATTTTAAGTGCGTAGATTTTAAAATTGATCAAAGGATGGGTAGATCACATTTTTACGGCCATTGGGATGGATTAAATACAAAAAAATCCTTTGGAATATTTAAAACATTGTATACAAACTCAATAAAAATACGCGCAGATATTTCATATTAATTTATTTGTTTACGTTTGTTGTAAATTTTACTGCACAAAAATTATCCACACGTTGCGTCGTGACAAGCAAAAGTGGCTAACTCCACTCTGTTGTATCAGGACAGCATAACCGATGAGGCAGACTATTCCAAATATAAGAAGAAAAAAAAACGTTATTTTTTTCTTATTTTAACAAAAGAGTACCTACAAGTTTCTTATTAGAATCTAAAAGAATGAAAATAAAAATAAATATTTTATACAATTTTCTAATTACTTGAAAAAATTTATAAAAATCGTCCAAAATAATTGATGATAGGTATTTGCTATATTTATTATTATTTATACATATGTACTTAATTATAATTATGAAAAATAAAATTGAATAGTAAAGCTATTCTGCTTTAAATTTCAAATACGCGCAAATTCAGATATTATGAGATATTTAAAAAAGTTTGTTTATGTATAACCTAGTCAATGTACAAGTTAATGCCAAAAAACATATTTAATAAATAATAGAATACTTCTGTAGCTGTAATAGCTAGTTTATTTTGATTTCAATATTGTACCTAACTTTCAGTCTTAAATTTATCCAAAACAATTCCCTGGGATACTACAAGTGAAGTTTAACATTTAATATACTTTCGATGTTGTCAAAAATAATTTGAAAACGATATATTTTTAAAAATCAAAATACTTTTTGTATCAAACGATTTTTAATGAGTGCTACTGAATCCGTACCTATAATATATAACAATGTTTAGTGAAAATATGAAAATTCTGTGTTGAAAAGCAACCAAGTTAAAGTGAAGTTTTAAATATGGCTGCAGCTATGATATCAGACAGAGGACTAAGGAAAAAAATAACCCAAGAAGTTATCAAAGATACACATAAAGTTCCAACTAAAAAGGCGTCAAAAAGAAAACCTGCAACACCAAAACCCAAAAATCCCAACGAGAGCAACAACAATTCTAAAAAACCAAAGATAGTTCCAAACGGAGATGGAAAAGAGGACTTGTTTGTTGCGTATCAACCGTGGGTTATAAACGCTTACGGTGACCTGGCAAAGACAAAGACGATTACACTTAGAAAATATTACAGGATATTGAAGACATTAAAAGGAGAGGACGTCCATAGTTCCGACAGTTCAAAGTTCAGGTTCTGGGTAAAAGCTAAAGGTTTCCACCTCGGGAAGCCACATGGATACGACGCAAAACCAGCTGATGGAATAATATGTCGCTATAGTGCACTGGATGTGGAAGGAGGACAAGAAAGAATCGACTTGTGCTCTGGTTCAGCTAACGATCCTGCTCTTTACGTCCCAACAGCTCCAGTCAAGGTAAGACTAATTTTATCCATTTTTATCGTTAATTTATCGTTACAAAAACTGAATGGTTTTGTTAAAGTAACAATGTTACAAAAACCGAATTTTCTTGTTTTATGTGTGAATTTTTCTAGATGTTTTGACGGATATAAAATAGAAAATTTTATTTTTATTACCTATATCACAACCTATACTAAAAGCCGACTGCACTCCAGGCATATCAGAAGGCTTATCAATGATAAACTATGGAGCATTATTTTGACGTTTTTTTACTATACTTACAATTTATTAAATTTTATTATAGTGCGGAGCCAAATCATTGAGCTTAGCCAATTGACCGAGGCCATCCTTTTTACCGAATGGACAATAGACCGTGGGGACATTTTACCGTGAGGACAATAAATTAAGCGTGGAGACAATTCACCGTGCGACCTTTTTGCTGAATGGACAATTCACCGCGAGAGAACTATTTTAAATATCAGCAATCACTTCTTCCTTTTCTTTTTTCGTTTTTTTTACTAGCATGAAAAACGAACATACGTCTTAATTTAAAATGCAACTCGCTCACGCGAGTCGCAATAATATCATTGTGCTAACATAACATAACCAAAGATAACTTGCATAGCGAAATTTTTAGATAAAAATCACAACCAATGTAAATCTGGTTTAACCAATCACGGCTCAATTCCCTGTCCTTAAATGCTGGTTTGTGTAGCCGGTGCGTTTTCTGTTTTCGTGCGTTTCCTCACGGTCAATAATAATTATTGTCCTCACGGTAAATTGTCACTAGTGTCAATTGTCCGAACACGATGCAGATCCTTGAAGAACATCAAGTACCTTCGCCTTGGTTAGTCCACTCGTTCTGGACACCTCAACATTCCTAGTTTTTTTTTATAAAGTACCTATTCTCTGAAGTAATTTACTAGTTTAGAAAATATATTGGTTTAATTGGAAGTGTTTCTGAAACAAATAATGCCGGAGAGAGAGATATGATGATAAAGATGACGGACGACAATAGTCGCGCCATCAGCATGAGCATTTATCGGTGCATCTATTAGGGCGGTATAACATACAAAGAGGTGTGCCCAGTTCACATACTAAATTATTCAACGTCAACCGATATATTCCGATCCATCACAATTCTCACGCAAGTAAGTTTAAATAGATCCGAATCGACGAGGAAATTTGAAGTATATTCGTATTATATTTACATGTACTAAATAATATATTTGCTTACAGTCGCCAGAAAGGCTGTTCATAAATAAATAAATTTTTTGTCTTGGTATACAAATTAATACGTCAATAGTAGAATCGTTTCTTTTTATGACTTGTCTTATTTTATAAGACTGGCCCGTGTCAGTAACGCGTTCTATACCGGCCGACTAGACGGGTGCGAAAGGTGAAGATCCGTTCGCGGCCGTCCCGACAAATGTGCGGCTAGAGACGGTGCGACCTTATTATAATGAGACATTTTATTTTTATATTTATTAATTAGGAAACTTTTTTTTATTAGGATTTTTTTATTAATCAGGAAACGTCGTGTTATTTAGGGAAACCTGTGTACGATAAGTTTTGTACCATCACTAGTACATATTTTTATTTAGATGTATCGGTGGAAGAGTGGGCGTCGTGCAGGATCAGTAATTCAGTGGATGTGAGCTCGAATCTTACTCTGCGTTGAACGATTTCGTAGGTCTATAGTTCAAGCAAGAAGTGGAATCAAGAGACAGTTGAGAGAGAGAGAGAGAGAGAGAGAGAGAGAGAGAGAGAGGAAGTACGGAAAGAATAGTTGAAAAGTCTCCATTTCGATATTTAGCGCCACCGGCGCCAACACAATAATCAAAAGGTACAAATTATACTCGGTTAAACAGTATAAGACACAGATAAGACTTATTTTAAATACTCTTGTTTTAAAATTTATATGCCAAATATCACAGGACAAGCTAGGTGTAGACAACACTGGACAAGCTAGGTTTCCGTATCAACGAAAGTATCAAAAATACTTAATTGTAAAAAAATATAGTATCTCTATCGATAAATTGTTGAAATAATATTTATCAATAGATCTCTTCTTACACTTCGCCGCTATTGCGCTACGATAATACACCACATAACAGAGACGCATATGTTTAATTGAATTAGTAAATTGTTAACAAACTTTTTCTGAACAAAACGGTTGGATTTTGGTTTGAAACCAAAATGACCAACAGTATGACCAACTGCTTCACCACAACATATGTCGTAAATATTATTTATACCGTATCTGGCCTCGGATAAATGGGCATATGATTATTTATTCATTTAATTTATATTCAAATGGACAAAATGGGCCTAGCCATAAGGCGATCTCTTACAATCAGAAAAATATTGACGACTGATGTTCAAGGGATGGGGAACGTCTTTGGAACTTGGTGCGCCAGACGCCGAAAACTTTAGATCCGGCCGTGGTTTCAGAGCTGGCAAATGTGTGTTAGTGTTGTATAAAATCTCCATTATGTTTCTTGTCTTTAAGAGCCGATGCCTACATTGAGATAAAATTAAAAATATACTGGGCGGCAGTTCCGGCAAAACAGTGGAATCGAAACCGATATCATTATGATAACCCATATCATGGATATATTTATCTTATTGAGTTCTATAATATCTTAAGTTTTTATGGAACTCCATAAGATAATTATATCCATGATATGTGTTATCATAAGGATTTTGATTCATCCGTTTGACGGGACATACGCCCCCCGATTTAAAAACCAGAATATGATTAAAAAATAAAGAATATAGATTTTAGAACTGAATTATGTATCTTGTATTCATACCAATTCAAAATGTGCGAGCAGCAGTCGCCTTAGCGACTTAAAAAAACAGAATCTCATTATATATAAGATGTTTTGTTTTTTTGATAGCACAATAAATTAGGCACGCATTTCAAACGAGTCAAAAATATTTAAAAAATAATAATTATTTTTTATTTATTTATTTATTTAAGTTTTGGTACACGGTTAATATACACTACACATTTACATAATATCAAAACAAAGAAAAAATCCCACAAGGCAAAGCCTGTCTGTGGGTATACCTATTAAAATATAAACAAAATTATTTTGTTATTAAAATGAGATAAGAATATAAAATGAAAATATAGCGAAGTGGAAGATATATAAGTACAAAAAATATAAAGTGGATAAAGAAAATAACTTAAATAATACCTATATATACCCACCTACCTACCTATCATATTTCATATTGTTTCTCGGACAACTAACAGGTACTATGTCAAATATTTATTTAACACGCACCCAATAACAAGTTGCCACATTCTGGAGACTTACGATATTAATCGTCTCACAGATCCAGACTGAAAACACAATTTTAAAAACTGTGTCTCCACCGGGAATCGAACCCGGGACCTTTGGCTCAGCAGTCAGATATCTAACCAACTGAGCCACGAAGGCCGACCTATATGTAGCTTGTAATTCTCAATAATTTCCATTGTGTTTACATTTGTTGCTGATGTGTGTCGATATTGTATTTTTGTTTATCTCTATTTTGTATTACTTTTATATATTTTAAGTAATGCTGTGTAACCACTATATTTTTATTCGTGTAAAAGGCGTAGAATCGTATAAATAAATAAATAAATAAATAATGAGTCTCGACAGTTTCGAGTCAACAGCACCGTGCCACCCACGGATGGTATGGGGTGGCCCGTGAGCAATCGAGCCGCGCCCGGTAGCCAAGTGGCGACTAATACGCAACGCGCAAATCAACACAAATATTTTATTTTAAATTTAATTTTTATTTATTGAAAACAAACATTCGGCCAATTTAGTACGTTGGACAAACAGGCAGTTATACAAGAAATTAGCCAAAAATGTTTCATAAATGTTACTGTTTAAAACATAAATTAAAAAGAAACATCCTCAATAACATAATACTTTGTGCTGTAGGAGAAGGAATTTGGAAGGAAATGGGGGTTTATGGGAAGCGTGTGTTAGATCAATCAGAGTGAGGAACAAACGTGGCCAAAATGGATAATTTAATTTTTTTACGAGATGAGTTGAAGAGATAATAATAATAATAAATCTTTATTAGCTAAAATAAAATTCAAACAAAACATCATGTACAAAAGAAAACATTATAATAGCCAAAATGCGGACTTGTTAGTAAATTAACGTCTTCCAGTCAACCTAATTAAAATATATGTATATAAAAAATATATGTATATAAAATATATGTATATTTGTATATATACAAAAAAAATAACTTTAGTAAATAAATGTAAAAACAACACAAAATATGATGAAAAAAAAATATAGACATAGAGGGGGTGGAAAGGGAAAATAAAAGGGCAGAGATAGTGGTAGGAAGGAAAATGGAGCAAGGGTAAGAAGGAAAAAAGAAGAAAAATAAGAGGGAAGAGAGATCAGAGCTTCAACCGCCGTTTAAAAGAGAAAATTGAGGATAAGGTGCGAATATCAACGGGAAGTTGATTCCAGAGCCTGGCGCTGTGGACAGTGAAAGAATTAGAGTAGAAGTCCGATGTCATGTCAGAGATCGATGTCATGGAAGAAAGAATCATAATTTCTGCATGCTCTGTATATGAAAGAATGCTGTGCATAATTTTTGCCACAAATGGGAAGTCTGAATGTTATTTTTTTTTCTAGTTTGTCTCGTCGAGATGTTGAAGGGAATTTTCGCAAGAAGTTCATCGGTGTCAATAACACTGTTAACTATTTTTTACCTTAAAAATAATTAGAGGCCGTTCCCACTTGTCGTGTACCGGGCACGAAAAAATGTCGTTTGATCTAGTGGCAACATTTTAAATGGAGCTGTTCGCACTTACCCTTGTGTTACAAGTGTGAACAGCTCCATTTAAAATATATTACCTCTAGATCATATGACATTTTATCGTGCCCGACACACGACAAGTGGGAATGGGCAATAAATAACCTACTTAAAAATACTAACACTTAACTATTTTGTACATATATTTCTCCACAAATTCAGTTTGTTACGAATGAATGTTTTTTTTTCGACTTAGATAATGCCGAGTAGCCTCGGCGAAAACGTTCGGTCGTGACAAATCGAATCAGTATTTTTTTGTTATATTTCCAAATAAAAAAGAATTACATAACAATATTAATACAAAGTCGGCCTTCGTGGCTCAGTTGGTTAGATATCTGACTGCTGAGCCAAAGGTCCCGGGTTCGATTCCCGGTGGAGACACAGTTTTTAATTGTGTTTTCAGTCTGGATCTGTGAGACGATTAATATCGTAAGTCTCCAGAATGTGGCAACTTGTTGTTGGGTGCGTGTTAAATAAATATTTGACATAGTACCTGTTAGTTGCCCAAGAAGCAATATTAAATAAATAAAATACAATTCAAATAAAATATATATCAATATTAGGTACTTGGATATATTGCCTCACTAGGCAAAAGCCTGTTCCGAGGCAATACCTATTTAAAATGAGTAGCTGTGCAAGTATTTAGTCAGTCAAAATTTAGTCTGTGCGTATTTATTTTATTTTATTTAACTAGTTACATGTAACACATGAGATCCAACTGTCGATAGCGATAGTATGTATAGTTGAAGAATATGTACCAAACTATAAACCCATAGATACAAATTATTGAATATTTTCAGATATTTTGTTTTCTATACAACATATGTAGGTATGTATGTCAAGATAGGATAGTACGGAGGAAGATCCTTTTTCCTACCCAGAATATGCAAATAGCATGATGGTATGTATGTATGTTTGGAGATGAAGTATCAAACTATTAAGTCTTCTTACATATTGTGTATAGGCGACTGCCATACAAAATGTATGAAGCGATGTCGTCACTAAATTCAATTTTTAAAAAAATTGTTAAAAAAAATTGAGATCTTCTACTACAATGTTAATATTTTTTATAGGAAATTAAATTATCTAGTTGGGGTGTTTCGGCTTTTTTCGATAATTGTAAAAGTTTTGGAAATATAGGCAGTTACACTCATAAATTTATCATAAAAAAAATATTTTTCTTAATAAAAAATGTTTGAGAAACTCTGGAATTTTTTTGAAAAAATTATTTTGTATTTGTGTATGTTTGTACCAATTTTCAGCGGTCTAGCGTTTATGGTTTCTGAGATATATGGAAAAATAAAATAAAAATTCAAAAGTTGATAACCCCTGACTGAAACAAAAATTTAAAATTCCGAGTATAAAAGTTTTGTAGGCCTGTAACTGTTTATATATTCTGAAATTTTAGGCTCTGTAAATTGAGCGGATCAAAAGTTATAAGGGGGGGACGGACACACACACACACAGACACACACACACACACAGACACACACACAGACACACGAAATGTTCTACTCCGAATTCTGAGTAAATCCGTGTATGGAACATATATGCTGCGAAGCCTCTAAGTTGGTGTTTTTTGACTTCAAAGTTGGAAAAGCCGTGAAAAAAGTAGACCTCTCCATACAATTCTCGCGTATTCTGGCTTGATACATTGTCGATATGTTAAGAGAACAAAGTTCTCCTGAACAAATCGACAGTTGGATAATAAACCCGAATTTGAAATAAACTAGTTGCATGTAACACATGAGATCCAACTGTCGATAGCGATAGTATGTATAGTTGAAGAATATGTACCAAACTATAAACCCATAGATACAAATTATTGAATATTTTCAGATATTTTGTTTTCTATACAACATATGTAGGTATGTATGTCAAGATAGGATAGTACGGAGGAAGATCCTTTTTCCTACCCAGAATATGCAAATAGCATGATGGTATGTATGTATGTTTGGAGATGAAGTATCAAACTATTAAGTCTTCTTACATATTGTGTATAGGCGACTGCCATACAAAATGTATGAAGCGATGTCGTCACTAAATTCAATTTTTAAAAAAATTGTTAAAAAAAATTGAGATCTTCTACTACAATGTTAATATTTTTTATAGGAAATTAAATTATCTAGTTGGGGTGTTTCGGCTTTTTTCGATAATTGTAAAAGTTTTGGAAATATAGGCAGTTACACTCATAAATTTATCATAAAAAAATATTTTTCTTAATAAAAAATGTTTGAGAAACTCTGGAATTTTTTTGAAAAAATTATTTTGTATTTGTGTATGTTTGTACCAATTTTCAGCGGTCTAGCGTTTATGGTTTCTGAGATATATGGAAAAATAAAATAAAAATTCAAAAGTTGATAACCCCTGACTGAAACAAAAATTTAAAATTCCGAGTATAAAAGTTTTGTAGGCCTGTAACTGTTTATATATTCTGAAATTTTAGGCTCTGTAAATTGAGCGGATCAAAAGTTATAAGGGGGGGACGGACACACACACACACAGACACACACACACACACAGACACACACACAGACACACGAAATGTTCTACTCCGAATTCTGAGTAAATCCGTGTATGGAACATATATGCTGCGAAGCCTCTAAGTTGGTGTTTTTTGACTTCAAAGTTGGAAAAGCCGTGAAAAAAGTAGACCTCTCCATACAATTCTCGCGTATTCTGGCTTGATACATTGTCGATATGTTAAGAGAACAAAGTTCTCCTGAACAAATCGACAGTTGGATAATAAACCCGAATTTGAAATAAACTAGTTGCATGTAACACATGAGATCCAACTGTCGATAGCGATAGTATGTATAGTTGAAGAATATGTACCAAACTATAAACCCATAGATACAAATTATTGAATATTTTCAGATATTTTGTTTTCTATACAACATATGTAGGTATGTATGTCAAGATAGGATAGTATGGAGGAATATCCTTTTTCCTACCCAGAATATGCAAATAGCATGATGGTATGTATGTATGTTTGGAGATGAAGTATCAAACTATTAAGTCTTCTTACATATTGTGTATAGGCGACTGCCATACAAAATGTATGAAGCGATGTCGTCACTAAATTCAATTTTTAAAAAAAGGTTAAAAAAAAATTGAGATCTTCTGCTACAATTTATATATTTTTTATAGAAAATTAAATTATCTAGTTGGGGTGTTTCGGCTTTTTTCGATAATTGTAAAAGTTTTGGAAATATAGGCAGTTAAACTCATAAATTTATCATAAAAAAAATATTTTTCTTAATAAAAAATGTTTGAGAAACCCTGGAATTTTTTTGAAAAAACTAATTTGAGATTTTGTATTTGTCTATGTTTGTACCAATTTTCAGCGTTCTACCGTTTATGGTTTCTGAGATATATGGAAAAATAAAATAAAAATTCAAAAGTTGATAACCCCTGACTGAAACAAAAATTCAAAATTCCGAGTATAAAAGTTTTGTAGGCCTGTAACTGTTTATATATTCTGAAATTTTAGGCTCTGTAAATTGAGCGGATCAAAAGTTATAAGGGGGGGACGGACACACAGACACACACACACACAGACACACGAAATGTTCTACTCCGAATTCTGAGTAAATCCGTGTATGGAACATATATGCTGCGAAGCCTCTAAGTTGGTGTTTTTTGACTTCAAAGTTGGAAAAGCCGTGAAAAAAGTAGACCTCTCCATACAATTCTCGCGTATTCTGGCTTGATACATTGTCGATATGTTAAGAGAACAAAGTTCTCCTGAACAAATCGACAGTTGGATTAAGCACAGACACAGGCATGAATGCCCAAAATTCTCTGCGCATAACACTTATACATAGGAATTACATTGTAAGTATTGTATGTAGGTATACAGTTTCCTACCTACACTACCTACACTATGTAAGTATTGTATGTAGGTATACAGTTTCCTACCTACACTACCTACACTATGTAAGTATTGTATGTAGGTATACAGTTTCCTACCTACACTACCTACACTATGTAAGTATTGCATGTAGGTATACAGTTTCCTACCTACACTACCTACACTATGTAAGTATTGTATGTAGGTATACAGTTTCCTACCTACACTACCTACACTATGTAAGTATTGTATGTAGGTATACAGTTTCCTACCTACACTACCTACACTATGTAAGTATTGTATGTAGGTATACAGTTTCCTACCTACACTACCTACACTATGCAGTGTACGGATGGTGCAGTGTCTATTTTATATACACATAATTTATTATGTTGCGGGTGGAAGTTACACAGTAAGTTCATAGTTGTAGACCCAAAGATTTTAATCCTTGAGTCTACAACAATTTAACAAATGACATATAAATACATAAATTAAACAAATGAAATATTGTATGTACCTACATATTATGAATTGATTTAAGACATGATTGAGATCCGTCATTTCAAAACATGAGTAAGATCCCTCTCACACTCTTCTCTGCCCCTGTCCATTAACCACATTGTTACTAATTTGTTTATATTGCTATTGTTTGGTAGGAGTAATTGAAGTAAGTCAGGTATTGAAATATTTTATTTTATTTGGATTTGATCAGAACGTGCGTTGATGCGAGCGCCGGGTGAAGAGTAGTGGTATTCCTTTACAGGCCGCGCGATAAACTGCTTTCTGCGCGTGTCAAGGATCATGTTCCGTGTGCTACCGGGCTATATACATATACTACACACACACATACCCATTCCCAAACACATATAAACATCATTTTCTCTCCCATACATACACACTTATAATATAGCTTTTGCCAGCCCACTATACCCGCCCGGGACACGCCATAGACACAAGAATCAAACACATTATAATGCATTTTAACAATTTCTATACTACTTATTATATACCAGTTTGATAGCATATCAATCGGATATTTATCATTTATTCGAAAAAAAGAAACCTTTTGGACGACAAACAAAAATCTCCATTACATTTAATTTATGCATATATACCATCACGCCATATCCCACAGTTTGATATAACCATCGTAAGGCTTGCGGGCGTACATTATCTTCCTTATAAAATGACGCACGACTCATGCTTGTAACCCCACACAACATTGCTTTTTAAAGTTCATTGTTGAACCAATATTACCGATTCGATTACCTACCCGGCTCTTATGGGACACCCGAATAAGATGATAATTTATTTATTTATTTATTTTGCTTAGCTTCCCGGGCAACTAACAGCTACTATCTTAATTATTAATTTAACACTCACCCAATGACAAGTTGTCGCATTCGGGATATTTACGTTTTTAATCGTCTCATAGATCCAGATTGAAAACATAGGTACCTAATTAAATACTGTTTCTTCACCGGGAATCGAAACCGGAACCTTTGGATCAGCAGTCACGATACCTATTCAACTGAGCAACGAAGGCTGATAATACAAAAAGTGGAAACACTATTCTATATCAGCGCCTTACAGTCAAAAATCTTCATTAGGTACATTATAATATCATCATCTAATTTCCCTATTAGGGATAGGTAGAGAGAACAAATTTATTTATTGAAGAATCAATAAAGAAGGTGGAGATAGGTCTGATGATCTTTAATCTCCGCAAAGGAGACAGCACTTGAAGAAGATATTCAAGAAATATTTATGTTTAATTTTACGTGTAAAGCGTTCATGAGGTGATTTCACAATAACAACGTTGTTAACTTCTTCTTCTTCTTCTTTATTCAACGGTCTAGCTGTACACTGTTGGGCCTCCCTCATATCTATTCAGGATTTTCTGTCCTAGGCCTTCTGCATCCAGTCACCAGCAACGCTCTTTATACCATCGCTTAGCTGGTCTTCCTCTACTTCTCCTGTCCTCACATGGTCTCCATTACATGATCTTCTTGGTCCATCACACTAGAGTTATGTCCCGCCCGTTACCACTTCAGCCCCCCTAGACAACGTGTCATTTAGCTCAAGAAAAGAAACAAGAAAAGATAACTCAGTGTATGGAAGTGACAGTTGTCAAATGACTGGCAACTGTCACTTCCATACATTGAGTTATCTTTTCTTGTTTCTTTTCTTGAGCTAAATGACACTTTGTCTAGGGGGGCAGGTTTTGCACTCTTTAAATCTCGTCAGTAACTCAAGATCTTATTAGGTATAACTAGTGCTGATGAAAAAATGCAAAACCAAAATCAAGACCAGGATAGTTTTGATCTTGGTCGCATTTACATATGTGGTCTTAGTATTGCATTTACAGATGTGGTATTGCATTTACATCTGGGGGGCAAGTCTGGTCCAACCGGCGAAATCAAAACCCTCACGATTACCCATATCATGGATATAATTATTATATGGAGTTCTATGACATCGAAGATATTCTAGAACTCAATATAATAATTATATCCATGATATGGGTAATCGTGAGGGTTTTAATTTCGTCGGTTGGACCAGACTTGCCCCTCAGATGTGGTCTTGGTCTTACATAATGAATACAGTCTTGGTCTTGAATTTACAGATGTGGTCTTGGTCTTGCATAGGTAATCGATCGGTTCTTGTTCTTGCTTACAGATGTGGTCTTAGTCTTGCATAATCTATCGAGTCTTGGTCTTGAATTTATAGATGTGGTCTTAGTCTTGCATAATCTATCGAGTCTTGGTCTTGAATTTACAGATGTGGTCTTTCTTGGTCTTGCATATATAATCGATCGGGTTTTGGTCTTGCATTTACAGATGTGGTCTTGGTCTTGCATATACAGATATGGTCTTGGTCTTGCATAATCGATAGGGTTTTGGTCTTGCATTTACAGAATAAATGTGGTCTTGGTCATGCATAATCTATCGAGTCTTGGTCTTGCATTTAAAAATGTGGTCTTGGTTGGTCTTGCATAATAGTTCATATTATGATGTATCTTATCCATTGTCAATATTATCATAGTTATTGAGCAACTCTCTTTAGAGTTTCCTTCTTTCTCCGATCTTTCTCGTTTCGGGTGTTTAAATAAATAAATAAATAAATTAATTTCTTTAACCGCATAACCGCAGAGATCATTCGAGATATATTTATTATTCCCGACCTGCGTTACAATGAGAGCTGTTTTATATTAGGAGAACATAACTGAGCGTAGGTAATTGTTAACTAACTGATAACCTATGTATCAAAGAATAATTGTGTCGTCACAACGTCTACGTTAAATAAGTACAATAATTTCTTATACATGTATTCTGCTCACTTAAGTGCAAATCTTCTCGTATTTCTTATACCTTAATAACTTTGATCGTATGAATAGAACAACTCTTAAATTAATAAATTTAGTTTTAGTAATTTTATTTTTGCTTTTATTTAATTTATTGTGATGTGTGCACATCGTGTAAGTGAAAATAAAAAGAGATTAATAATATATTAATAACTCATACTGGTACATACACTCTTCTGCCAAAAAACTACTGTACAGTTTGGCGGGAACATGGCGGAAAATATTTTTGTAATTATATGTACAAAATAAAAAAAAATACCAATAAACCAAACCACACAGCCTTAGACGGAAGAGGTTTTCAACGCTTTAAAACAGCATCCAAAATACAGGTTACTCGAAAAATCGCTTTACACGGGTATTAATTTTTCCTTTATTTGTGACCCCTATTATTGTAATAAGAATAACGTAAAAATGAGTTATGTCATTTATATGAAACATTTAACAATAATATTTTTGACTATAGGTTATTTCGATGCTTTATTCCCTTGTTCCACGTTTCGTTCTTGACTTTGCATTTCTCAGGATTTTGACAACCCGGCATTTCATATTTGGTTTGAATTGGATGCGATTTGATTTTCTTTATTATAAACAAAAGATACAGCGAACGTCACACATCAAATTCAACAAAATACAAACGGCAGCCATGTTGACTCGTCGGCAATGAATAATTTTGCAGATTTCTGTTTTACCAAAAACGACGCAAAACAAGTTGAAAAATAGAACACGTATTTTTTTCCTACTAAAAATATTAGTGATAACTATAGAACTAAAGATAGTATCAAAATTCCAAAAATGAATACCACGACATCATAACTCATACAGGGGAATCAAATGGTACAATCAATTTAGTCATCATGTACATAAACGTAAAATTATAGAACTCCATTCAATATTTATACAAAAAGCAAAGACGTAACTAAACTTATAACCTAACTGTACCGTATAATGTATTATTCTGTATAAGTTTGTATAAATGTCCAATGTATTATCCTGTATAAGTCTGTATAACTATATATTCCTACAGCTTATATAAAACTATAATATAAAACTATTAATTACAACTTTGTATTTAGAATTATTTATTTTTATTTTTATATAATATTTAATAAAAAGTGCATAGACTTCTCGC
>OY754979.1:16469546-16645375 GCA_963576475.1 Molanna angustata
GTACATAGCACGGTTACGGTATAATGGTATGGTATGGTATAGCGAGAGCTGTACAGGGGTGAGGCGAGGCTGGGCGGGGAGGAGCTACTCCGGGGGCTAAGTGCGCCGCACCGCGCCGGCAGTTATGTGGCCATGCCGTGCCCGCCGACATACAACACTGCGTGGATTTACTTTATTTTTATTTTATTTTTTAATTTAATGTGTCATTGTTATGAAGCTAAACGGTAAATTTTGAAAATCTTTTCCCCAGTACCCTCAAACTATATACGTCTTTGTTGAACAGTTGATTTTTACATCTTTATTCTATGGCGTGAGTTTTTTTTAAGTTTGAATTTGTTTAATACTTTTCTTGTGAAAATTTTAGTATAACCCTTTTTAATTTGTTTATTGTAAGTAACTAAAAAACTACAAAGCATATGAACTAGATTTTTACCTCAATCGAAAGAGATATGAAAATCTACCGGCTAAGTTACTATTTTAATTACCTAATATTCTTGCTATTTAAGAAAAAACTAGTCGCCATCAACCGATTTCCCAGTTGCACCGAACAATAATTACATATCTAATGTAGGAAATATGTTTTTATTTTGTCAAGGAAACAAAACACGTATACAGAAAAAAAAAACAAAAAGTATATAATCATAAAATGAAGCGTGCAAAAATCCGTTCACCCAATAATAAGTATTTCACGAATTGTAAACTAACTAAAAAAATACAAAGTACCTAACAATCAAATTAAATTTGTATAGTACATTTAAATAGTCAACCATCTCCTCATTTCATATATCTTTTCCTCAAACCCCTAGTCCCTCTCCTATCTTTCCTTCTACCATTTTTTTCTATTAAATAATGTGTGCTTATATGCTTATAATCTTATAATACTTCTTAAGTGAAAACCTGTTATTAGTTCCCTTGTTAATATTACTAAAAAACTGTTGGTTTTCTTATAAATAAATAGTATAGTTATCGTGAAACATCTTTAAATTTTTCAGGCTGGAGGCGGATGGTTTGGGTATATACGTTATCAAACCAACCAAGAAAAAATAACAATTCTACGTACCTGCGCGATTTACCTGCGCGGTCACTATCACGATACGAATCAATAACGGACGCCAGCCCATACACAGTCAATCTGGATCGCGATCATTGATTTTGTTCACGGATCGCGATCCAGAATGACTGTGTAAGGATATAAACTCAAAAATTATATATTTATTATAATTATTTGTATCGGAGCAGTGTCCTTCAATCACCATTCGCTTTGTAGATGTCCCGTCTCGTCTCTCTCTCCCCGCACCCCGCACCACACTCCCGCCCTTCCCTTTCACCGATCTTCTATCCTCGTTCACTACAACACTCCCTCTCGCTGTCACACCTCGCCCTCCAACCTCCTCCAACCCTGCTAAATCTCTGCCGAGAGATACTAAAAACAGCCCGTATCAGGACGGCTGAAAAGCGTGCCGGGAAGGATCACGCGAATCTATGGGGCACTTTAGCTTCTGTTTCGCTACTCACCTATATGTATACCTACATAGATATTTTAATACCTGTACAGAGGCAACTATGTATGTATGTACCTATATCCTTATTATTATTGTTATTAAAAGTACCAACCTCTTCTACTTTATGTTTTCCTGGAAATTCGACATTTTCATCGTTATGTATTTTTCAATTATTATTTACTGTACCTACTTGGCGGGGCTTATTACCATTAAGCAATTTCTTCCAATCAAACAGCGGCCATCAAATTCGATTTTCGAAAAAACCTTCCAGCCTGTCGTCTGCTTTCGTTCAAATTATTATTTAGACCAAAACATACTTACCTAACGCCTTACTCTCCATTATTTTAAGCTTCTTAGCGAAAACTCAAAATTGTGAATGGATTTGAATGTGATTAGTAAGGGCGCTGATCTAAAAGTGAGATGAACATTGATAGAGAAAACAACAAAAAAACATCAAGAATTTAAAACATGAATCAAATCCTACGGGAAATGAAAAAGAGAAAAAAATGGGAAAACGATCCCCATTTGTCGTATTTTTCTTCATATTTTGATAGACTTTGTATCTGTGTGACAAAAGTTATGCCTTTTGAGATGATGAGGTTCAACTCTAATAATTGATACTCCTCGTTGGTCTTCCTGGAAGACTAAATGATAATGTTCAGTGGGGATTTCATTGGCTGTACAGCAGGTTTATTTTGAGTTCATTTGTGTATCTTTTTTTACGTTTGCTTACTTGACACTACGGAATAGTGGAGAGTCATGATTTCACAATTTTTAAGCGTATTTTTTTTTTCATCAATTTCTCTACGGGTATCATTTAGAGAGTGCACACTATGAGTTTCGTCGTGATGTGTTTGTATGTATGGCGTACGGCTTACGGATTATCCTTTTTGTGTCCTCTCTACAGCCCAAACTATAAGTCCGATCGACTACATATTAACTTGATATGTGTAAAGTGCATAGACCTAGAGCAGGGGGCAAGTCTGGTCCAATCGGCGAAATCAAAACTCTAGTGATTACATGATATGGGTACAGGGCCGGATAAACGTGTTTTTGCGCCCGTAGCAATATATTAGAATCCCCCCCCCCATTTTTTTTTGAAAATTACATCGGGTCTAAAATGTCTAAGCGGGATTTTTTACATACCTACACTCCATCATGCCGAGCCTCTATCCGGGTACACAAAGAGAACCGAGCGCCATACCTGTGAATTTTTTATTTATTTGATTAACATTTTAGAATTTTAAGCGCCCTTTATAAGACAACCGCCCTGACTTCTTGTTCCTGATTGTTCTATGATTTATCCGGCCCTGTATGGGTAATCGTGAGGGTTTTGATTTCGCCGGTTGGATCAGACTTGCCCCCCTGATTAATTTTCCATAGATATCCGTTAATTTATTTATTGTGTAAATTTAAAGAAAAACGAGTGGGTTGTGGCCAACACTAAACTCTCCACTACACAATGAAGCTTCCCTGCTAATATTACACTCTAATATCAATATGAAATCAAATATGTAACTAAACATTGCTAAACATAAAAATTCTCCTATATATTTTTCATACAAAATATCGATTAATAGAAACATAATTATTGAAAGGATATATATTTTTCTTTTAAGGTTGGCAAACTCTGAATGCAGTTTTGTGAAAATTCTTTTTTTTGCATAAATAATTCAAATAAAATGAAAATATCTCAATTTTCCAGGTCGTGAGAGCATTTTTAAAGTTTTAACAGATGAAATCATAGAGAAATAATTAACTGTTGTCTATGGAAAACTAATCAGCTCTAAGTTTATGTACTTCACACATATGGTATCAATATGAAGTTCATCAGTCATTTGGTTTGGGCTGTACAGAGGACACAAATTTTCAAATTTGTGTACGGCATACGGCATACACACAAAAACATCACGATGAAACTCAAAGTATACACTCTCTACATGATACCCATTGAGAAATTGATGTAAAAAAAATATGCTTAAAAATTGTGAAATCATGACTCTCCACTATTCCATAGTTGGTAGTGGAGAGTAAAAAATGGTTTGCCATATCAATTTGAAATAAATTTATTTCATACAAATATGTTTTTGTTTGTATGGTGCATAGTGAAAACTTTTGTCCTCTGGGAATCTTATTTTTGTTTAAGAATCTAATAGAAATATACTTCATAAAAATGCATTTATAGATTGTCAACCTTTCAAGAAGAAAAAATGAACGCTTACTATGGTGAAGAGAGTTTAGTGTTGGCCACAACCCACTAGTTTTATTCTTGAATTTATTGTTGAACTGTTTAGGTAGGTACTTTTTTTTTCTTTTTGCAAGTGAATAACTAATTGTTTTTATCTTATTCTTTATATTTTTATCATCAATATGTGTTTTTATGTATGTATATAAAAGGTAATTTATGCCGTTTATAAATAAATAAATAAATATCGAAGGATTAGGGATTATTTTCTTAGGGAGTCCTTAAACCAACTTTTAATGATTCCTGATTATTAACATTTAAATAATCTTTAACGATTCTAAGTGTAATCACTATTACCGATATTTGCATTGCTATTTTATTCATTTTACCGATTTGATTATTATATGACGACAATCGCATTATTTTGAGAATTGAATATTACGAGAAGAATTAAAAACCTTGATATTATTATTTGATATAGACACTGGCACGCGTCTAACACTGACACGCGTCAAGTATATTAGAAACTAAAATATGCTTCCGCCATCTTCTGTACCCCTGATAACCAATTCTTACGTAGGAAACGGTTCATCGTGAAATTGAAATCGGCTCCTTAGTTAAGTAGTTCCTAACGCGGGCTCCATTTGCGATACATATCCTGATCTCCTGATACTTAGGTCTTATTTAACTTAAAAGTGGACCCAATTCTGCAGGCCAAGTCAGTAAAAACCTCGAGATCCTACCTATAACGTCGCCGCTTTTCTCGCTTATGTTTACGCCCGCGACAATAATTCGTAGTCACTAAGCACTTTTATCATTCATGGCTATACACAATATTTTTCATATGATTTGAATAAATGTCATATTTAATTATTTATTTAAGATTTGGTTCACGATTAACATACAATATTTTTTTTTATTATTGAAACCAAACAAAATATAGCAATATAGTTACAAACAATAAAAATATTACAAAAAAGTACAATTTAAATAAATTATATGAAACATTTTTTATAGGATTATTTGGTATATACCACCTCACTAGGCTGAGCCTGTACCGAGGTGGCAGATTTTTTTTTTTTTGCGTTATATCTGACAGAAAAATATTAAACTTGTATAAACATAATATCAATCACAATAAATCAACTGTGTACAGAAAAATCCCACAAGGCACAGTCTGTCTGTGGGTATATCAATTTAAAAATAGTCAAAATTATTTTGTTAATTACATTACCTAGATATTTATAAAAAAAGAAAGTAAAGCAAAGTGCTAAGGCAAGAAACGAGTTAAGTAGATCTAAAATTAAGATTGGTATGACTCATCACAAAAATATATAACACATTTGACATCCGTCAGTCCTATGTTTATTCGCCTAATTTAATGGCAATACAGTGACCATTATTTTGTTCTAAATTGACACACATTTGACCGATTTTACATTTTATTAATTTTCGCAACGATTTGTACCTACGTATTTTAGAAAATAACGTATGTAGGTAATTATCGCTTGTAACTATTACTTCCTTTCACCTTACGCAAGTGGCGAGTTTATTGGCACAAGGCAATTTCTTTCAATTAATCAGTATTTCCAGCCAAGAGATGGAATATTTGCGTGAGAAGTGAATTTAAATAAATTAATCCTCTGCTGAGGATCAAAATTTCTGCTTCACGTAATTATCTTTAATTTATTTCAAAGTTACAGGTATTATTACTAAAATAATATTAATTGTTTTAGTTAGGCATTGAAATACCTACAATACTTGTAAAACCGAAGAATATTTGATCAATATAGGTACTATATGTTAATAAAAAAAAACTTTTTAAGCACAACAGGTAATAAATACGATTAAATTAAATTTCTTTTGTATTTATTGAATGTTTTGAAAGTTATTTTAAAAGTTGTTTTTAATTATATCAATTTATCAAGTGTGATGACAGTAGCTTTTATTTTTTTAAATAAAACATTTCTTGACTAAAAATTACGCCACATTTTCTTGTTGAATGTTAAAAATACATGTGTGATAAAATAGCTTACAGGAATACTTTCTCAAAATCAAATATTATTTCAAATCTATATACGGAAAACATATACGGACGCAGTATTTTCAATAAATATATATACATGTAGGTATAAATATTTTATACGCGGTAATTAAAAATAAATAAGTTATGCGGAATATTTAAGTGGTTTGGAGAATCTCTTAAACGACGTCGATCTAACCCGTTAAATTATTCTCAAAATAAATACGAAATCCGACATAGCTCGCGTAAAAAAATGACATGTAATGGCGGCGTTCGATCTCGTCTCTCGACTCGATTTCTGCCCATACTCGCCGTCAAATAAGTGCGCGAGAACGATTCGACGCGTTATCTGTTTATTGACTATCAAACAAAAAAGTTGAAATAATCCCGATATTTTTCGGTCAAGATCTACTTACTGGCTTAGGTCCGAATGCAGAGTTCAAAGCAAGTTCAATCCAAGTTCAATCCAAGTAAAAAAAACAAAATTGCTGTTTTCTCAAGTCATTTGCCGTTAAATGTAAGGATGATAATATGACCGAATTGCCTTGATGTAATTTGAATAAGGAAATTCAGAAACCCCATAAGTCATTTTTGAACATGATCATAATTTTGATCGAAACAGTGTAGAGGTCCTACATCTGGAGTCCTACATATATTATTATGTATTTGTTCTTATATTTCTATAGCATCCAGTTTTCGTCCCTAGGACTCCAGATGTAGGACCTCTACACTGTTGTGATCAAAATTATGATCATGTTCAAAAATGACTTATGGGGTTTCTGAATTGCCTTGATGTAATTTTTGCTTAGTGTTATTTAATGAAAATTTTAGCAGCCTTAAAGCACGAATGACCTGACCGACCGCCTGATACATCCCGTACCGTACCATGTCTAATTAATAAACCGAGGGTAGGTTTGTGTTTCCCCGCCTCTTGTCTTCTCTGTTTTCTCTCGCTGTTCTTCCTGTCTCCCGCCACCCACTCTTGCCGCCCACTTCGTCATTTTCCCGCCTTTTTTGTACCCACATCGGCCGCCATTTTGCCATGGAATCATTTTAACGTCCGCCAAATTAACCCTCGCAAACTGGATGAATAATTTTTATATTTCAAATTTCACAATTATTGGCTGTGACAATAAATTGGTACGGCGATAAATACGTGGTCATACACCCAATAATACAGAATATGTATAGACCTAAGATCTGCTTAGAATAGTGTTTCCACTCTTTTCTGTTATCATCGTTTTCGGGTGTCTTATATACCGTTTATCATTATGATCTCCTGGTAGTGTTCCCATCTTATATAACATTTCAGCCCCTTAAATATTGCCATCTTGAAAAACATTAATATGTTAGAAGTTATATGTACGTACCTACCTACATACATACATTATGAGATATAATTTACTCCTATTACTGTTACCCGGAGGCCATTTTGGATTTTTGAGTGACAGACGCGTTACTTTTTCTCCGGTCAATTAAATCAAAACGAGTGATTTATAGTGGAGTTTACTATCTAAATATCATTTATTTTTGTTAACAGTTACATTGTGAATAATGTGTTTTTAGTTTTTGTTTCAATTTAGTTAATTTAATAAAGTTATTTTGTGTTTTTTTTTCTACAACGATACCGGTGAGTTCGTTCCATTTTATTTGATTTATTTTTTGCTTTGTACGTAGGTAGGAGTTTAATTCTTATTAGCGGTGAAGCGACAGCGACACCAACCGTATGTAGCGATGAACGAACGGGGGGAGGAAGATGATGGGGGCGGTAGGCCCCCTCCCGCACCTGACAACAATGTTATTAATAAGCAGTTATTCATTTCAACATCAGGTAAAACTAAAGCCCAGTCCACACTACCGCAAACCGATAGAGATACTAACACGATTCTATCAACAAAACGTTTCAAACCGAACGACACAACAATAGAAACGCGTGTTAACATACCTTTATACCGATACAACGAATGTTCTTTGCCGCCGTATATCGTTCATATACAAAACAAAGTATCGGGAGAAAATCAAATTATGAATGCAGTTTCTTTCGGCTCATTCATTTATAAACATAAATTCACTGATATAAAAAAAATAAAACCTCTAGGAAAACGTTTAATATCCATAGAATTCAACAATTATTTGACCGCGAATTCTATTTTGAATAATAAAATTTTAGAAGAAAAAAATTACGTAACATTTATTCCATCGTTTCATGTGACTCGTCTGGGAGTGGTAAAGGATATTCCTACATCATTTTCGGACGATGAAATCATCCAAAACTTGGAGGTTCCCCCAGGATTTGGAAAGGCTTTGAAAATCCGTAGACTGAATTACAGAGACCGTAGGGCCGAAACTCCAACATGGAAACCATCGCAGACAGTTGTAGTAACGTTTGAGGGACAGAGACTCCCTTCTCATGTGTATCTATTTTATAATCGTCTTCCCGTAGACACATATATCTTTCCAACGATACAATGCCATAAGTGCCTGAGATTTGGACACACAAAAATCAATTGCAAATCTAGTATTGCTAGATGTTATAAATGTCGTTCCCAGCATCTCGGTGAGACTTGCACAGAAAATATTGAAAACTTAATTTGCGCTAACTGTACGGGTAATCATTCAGCCCTGGATATAAACTGCCCGGAGTTGACGCGCCAAAAAAATATAAAAAAAGTGATGGCGGAAAATTCAGTATCTTATATTGAGGCATCAAGTATGTTCCCACCGGCGAAAATCACATATTCAGAAAAAACAAAAATTATTCCTAGTGCTGAAAACCAAACCCACTCTAGGCTAAAATGGAGACAAATATCTCATATAAGTAAGACGCCCCATTCAAAAACTAACGCTTTATCAATAAACGAAAAAAAAACACTTAGACTCCATACTGATAGCCCCAAATGGAAACTACCCTTCTCCAAATAATGGTTGTGCCCTTCCTAACAATACAAGCAACTATGACCCCATGAACAACCGCAAAGAAATTATCCTTAACTGTATATATAACATGTTAAACGAACTACTCACTACTGGAAACTATGTTTCCATACCGTCCAACGATGAAATAATAAAAAATACATTAATTACTAACGAAGATAATAACATTACTGAACCAACACATTCCAATACAGATGCACCTTCGGTTCCTCTGCCGTAGGTTGCATAGCATACGTATCAAATCTATATTTTATCATACTCTAAAATGGCTTTAAACATTCTTCAATGGAACTGTAGGAGTGCTGCTCCTAATAAAGACTCAATATTAAATCTTCTATCTGGAAATCAGATAGACGTAGCTGCATTGTCCGAAACTTGGCTTAGAGATGATAAGCTATTTAAAATACACGGTTACCGATGCCTTACTGACAATAGACTGGACGGCCGTGGAGGTTGTGCATTATTAATAAAAGATTCATTATATTTCAATCAGGTACACCCAAAAACAATCAACTGCCCTTTCCAGTTAGTCGCTGCCGAAATAAATGGCACAACTTTCGTATCAATATACATTTCCCCTAATTTTCAACCCACAAAATCAATATTGAAGTCAGTATTCAATCGTTTACCTTCACCATTTGTAATACTTGGGGATTTCAATGCCCATCATAGCATATGGGGTTCATCTACATGTACAAGATTAGGCAGAATAATAGTAGATCTATTAAGTGAGCTGAGTTTATGTGTTATTAATGATGGATCTCCTACGCGCGTCCCCGTACCAAATCAACGACCAAGTGCCGTAGATTTAACAATTTGTAGCCCAGAATTAGCCCCTTACCTGGATTGGAATATTCAACCCGATCCATTCAACAGTGACCACTTTCCGATCTGTGTTCTCTACTCTCATCCGTCCTGCAAACTAGTACGCAATCCTTCTTCCTACAGCAATGCACCACAAATAAGAAAAAAGAGATTTAGTAAAAACATTTGTAATTTTGAAAAAGCCAATTGGTCTGGATTTGTTAATTTCACGGATGACCCAACCAATTCACGACTAATTATACCCTCTAAAGAAAATTTACTAGATTGTTACGATAATTTCATAGAAACAATAGAAAAAGCGGAAAATTTCATCCCTAAGAAAATTAATAAAACCAAAAAATATCCTCCCCCTCCACCTTGGTGGGATTCGGAATGCGAAGATCAAACAATTCTTAGAAAAGAAGCGCTTAAGGTGTATAGAAAAAATATGACATTGGAAAATTATTTGATTTTTAAAAATATTCAAGCCAAAGTAAAGAGATTTCTGAGAAACAAAAAGCGAAAAGGATGGATAGACTTCTGCACATCGCTTTCTCCTCAAACACCAATATCTACCGTTTGGAATAACATTAAAAAATTCCGCGGATCATTCAAATTATCGCCTCTAAAATCGTGCCCGAAGCTATGGTCAGATGACTTTTTGAACAAACTCGCTCCTCCATTTGCTGCAAATGCTGACGAACTTCTCACAGAATATTCCTTCCCACCTAATAACAACTGGTTAGATGCTCCATTCCAAACTAACGAACTCAAAGCCATCCTCGAAATCGTCAAAAATACCGCCCCAGGAATCGATGGAATCCCATATGTCATCTTAGCAAATACTAGCGACAGTATGCTAGAATACTTCACCAAATTAATAAACATAATGTTTGATTCTGGCACTGTCCCTGATACATGGAAGTCCCAACTAATTATTCCAATTCTAAAACCAAAGAAAGACCCAAATTCGGGAGAAAATTACAGACCAATTGCTCTTGCCTCAACTCTTCTAAAATTAACCGAACATCTGATCAAAAGAAGAATCGATTGGTTCGTTGAAAATAAAAAAACCTTTCCTCATAACATGTTTGGATTCAGAAAAAAAAATCTACCCTCGAAAGTGTATCTAACTTAGTAACAGACATTCTGTTAGCTTTTTCCAGACAGGAACATGTCGTAGGAGCGAGTTTGGACATCTCTAGTGCATTTGATAATGTACACTTTCCAATTCTTAAAACCAAACTCACTCGCATAGGGATCCCAACTAAGTTAACGTCATTTATAATCAACCTTCTTGTTAATAGAAAAATTATTTTAGATATCCAAGGTATCCACTTACAAGAAAGAATCGTTGGTAAAGGATTGCCTCAGGGGTCAGTTTTAAGCCCAATACTCTTTAATATTTACATCCTTGAAATTTTTCATCTTATATATTCTCCGATACAGTTATTAAATTATGCGGATGATTTTTTCGTATATGTATCAGGTAAAAACTTACAACAAATGGAGATGTTGCTTAACGACAATTTAAAAATAATAGCTTCGCGGTTATCAGACATTGGAATGAATCTTAGTCTAAGTAAATGTAAATCAATCATCTTTACCAAAAAACGTTCAATCCCGGCTATTAAAATCATCATAAATAATACTGCCTTACCAGCTACAACTGAAATTAAATTCCTCGGTATTATCATGGATTCCAGACTCTCTTGGAATTCTCAAGTTATCCACACTGCTAATAAATGTCAGTCCGGTTTAAATGCTATGCGAGCAGTAACGCGCACTTGGTGGGGTGGTCATCCATCTATTCTCAGAATAATGTACACATCCTATATTCGCAGTCAAATCGACTACGGTTTATTCCTTTTAAGCCCTTTATCAAAAAAGAATTCCCAAATCCTTGACAAAATCCAATATGAGAGTTTGAGAATTGTTTTGGGAGCTATGAAGTCTTCACCGGTGAACGCCCTCCAAGTAGAGGCCGCAGATCCTCCTATTGAATTGAGAAAACAATACCTATCAGACAACTTCTTCGGAAAATGCTATAGTATAAAATTTCACCCTTTAGTTAACAAAATCAATCATTTGAAACATTACTTTGTAAATAAAAACACTTTTTGGAAGAATAAAAAACCAACTCCACTAATCAATAGCCTTAAATTTATGGAAATGTACTCACAAATTCTACTCAAATCTGAAATACTTCCTGTTTATTCCATCCCCTACCATAACTTAGTAGATACTCCAACTTTCATCCAATCTTTAAACATAGTTCCAGATACCTTTGCCTCCAAACGCTTCAACCAAGAAATATCAAATAAATGGAGCAAATGGAAATTACTGTATACAGATGGATCGAAGCTAGACAATGAGAACAACGTAGGATCGGCAGTTTTCAGTGAATCGGACAATGCTCAATTGATGTTGACTCTTCATAAGGAAGCAACCATTTTCTCAGCGGAGTGTGTTGCAATATTGGAAGCTCTGAATTACGCAGAAACAAAACAGTTCTCACACACTTTAATTTTAACAGATTCACTAAGCGCAATTCAAAAATTAAGCAGATCCCCTCTTTCTTATGTGGATGATCCCTACTGTATCCAAATTAGAACAAAAATTAAAAAAATCAAGGACCAAAAAAAAGAAGCATGTTTGGCATGGATACCAAGTCACTGCGGAATAAAAGGGAATGAGAAGGCAGATGAACTAGCCAAAAGGTCAACCAAATGTACTACAAGGACTCACCCCTTCATTATTTTAAACGATATTCTTCCTAATATTAAGATGCGCCTAATGGAGAATTGGCAGGCTCATTGGGACTTTATCTCTCAAACGAAGGGCAGGCTGTATAGAGAGACTCAGCCAAGACTAGCCAGAAAGCCGTGGTTCAGTGAAATGATGTTCGACAAACATACGACCAGTGTACTGTGTCGAATGCGCCTCGGACATTGTTCTACTGGTGAGCATTTGGCAAGGATTGGAGTTATTGAGTCGAATCTATGCGAGTGCGGAACAAACGACGAAACGCTGGATCATATATTTTTTGAATGTCCATTAAGAAACGCGTACCCAAATTTTTATACAGATTTAATAAAAATAAAAACGCCAATGCCAGTGAATATGAGGTCGCTTTTGGCTTCCAATTCCAAAAACACATACATCTTGATTGTCAGATTTATTAAAAATAACCTAATTAAGATCTAAAGTAAACAGTTTTCATAAACTTCACACACAAAACAGTTAACTAAATCATTTATACCTTTTTTGGCAAATAACACCCGATCGGGGTGAATAGCCAGATTAAAATTAAAAAAAAAAAAAAAATATTACTGTTACCCCTTCTGAACTCCTATTACTAATTACTATTAACGTAAAATTACTTCGCCATATATGCATTTAAAAAGGAGTTGTCTCCGGACAGTAAAATATGGCTGCCCGACATTCGGACAAACTATACAGTTGATGAAACATTTGAAACTTATGGCTTTTGAAACTTATAGGCTGGGTGGATTCATCATACCTTCTAATGTATGATGAAACACGAAAAAAAATTGTATATTTTATTTTATTTTTATTATATGAGATATACAACATTTTTTCGTGAAGAAAAGTTAAAATTTAGAGGTTTTATTTAAATACATAGCAAGAAAAGTAATTAAAATATTATAATATAAAAAAAACTTTACCGATAGATTTTCATATTCTCTTTCGATTGAAGTAAAAATCTACTTTAAAGGCCTTGTAGTTTTTTTTAGTTACTTACATTAAAAAAATAAAAAAGGGTTTAACTAAAAGTGATAAACAAATTCAAATTTCAAAAAACTCATGCAATTGAATAAAAATGTAAATACAAACTGTTCTATGTTTCAAAAACGTATCTTTTGAGAGTACTGGGGAAATTATTTTCAAAATATACTAATATAGGCTCTTAAAAACAAGGACATAATATACTGCGGAAACATTGTCAAGTAATAATAGTTTAAATTTTTATTTTATAAAAGGTATGATATAAAAAAAAACGAAACAAGTTTAATTTTTTTTTCTGTGATAAATAATGTAAGAAATTTTCTGCCTTCTCGGATCAGTCTCAGCCTAGTGAGGTGGTTTATAAAACAAAACAATACTATATATGTATACATTATTTTTAATTTTATTGAATTGTATTTTTTTCTTATATTTATTGTTTGTGTTATGTACTTTGGTTTTCAATAATAATAAAACAAAACATATTATCATTTGGCTATTTACCATAATGCTTCTTCAAAATATTGTTGGAGTGACTCAAATAATATTGTATGAACCCAATGATCAACTTCATTACATTTTGATCTTTTTCATCATCATCGTATATTGGAATCATTTGACCTGTATGTGAGGGTAGACTATCCCGGGTGGAGGAGTTTCATCTGTCCTATATTTTTGCAGGTCTTTCGAGTAATATTCTGTTGTTGGGTATTTCCATTGATGTCCGGGTATTCTGACTTTTTTTTTAATTTTATTAGAAATAAGCGATTTTGAAGCGTCTTCGTGTCATCATTAAATTACAAAACACAGACAAACTACATCATTTCTACGAAGATTATTTTTTTTTCTTATACAATGTAAATAATTGAATGAGTGAAATTCGAATACCCAGAACGAGCATAAAATGAAGAGTTTTACAAGAGATTCGATTTCATATTCAATATGAATATTCAAAATACATAGAGTTGTAGCCAAATACTTTTGAACTTTTAGTCGAGATGGGGGGCGATTTGCACGTAAACCAACGAAGCATAAAGACACAAATTTGCGCTCTGCGCAATCGTAAGCTCGTCCAATATTTGGCAAAAAAAAATTTTATACCACATTTTAGACTGGACACTTTCCTTAAGTGCTCCTTAGCCGTATTTGGTTTCGGAATAATCGCTATCGCTACCTTTATGTAAGAAATAGCCATCAGGAGTTCAGGATAATATATAGGAACGTTCAGTATAAATATTTTTGTGTTGGCGCCTGAATCATCTAGTCTAGGTGTTTCGAATAGGTATTTGAAATTAAACTACACCAAAAGAATTGAATTTGTGTAATTATGGATATTATTCAACTGTCGATTCGATTGTCGATTGACAGTATTAATCTTAGTCCCGTGTGAGAGAATTGTATACCATAACACCATAACACAAGGCTTCGCAGCATATATTATGTTCCATAAATGGATTTACTCAGAATTCAGAGTAGAACATTTAGTGTGTATGTATGTGTGTGCGTCCCCTCCCCCTTGTAACTTTTGATCTGCTCAATGCAGAGCTAAAATTTCAGAATATATAGAAAGTTATAGGCCTACAAAGCTTTTGTACTCAGAATTTTGAATTATTGTTTCAATCATGGGTTATCAACTTTTGAATTTTTACTTTATTTTTCCATATATCTCAAAAACTACCTTGGGTAAAAACAAAATATTTTTTTTAAGTTACAGTTTCTCCACTATTCCATATTGTGGAGAGTAAAAAAAATAGTGACGACATCGTTTCAACAATTTGCATGGCAGTGTATATACACTTCACAACATCCACGGGGAAACTCAATAGTTTGATTAATCTCCAAACATTATGTATACATGCTATTTTCATATTTTGGGTAGGAAAAAAAGAACTGACTTGCATACTATCCTATTCTCCACACATATCTACATATTTTGTATAAAAAAACACAATATTAATTAATTTGAATTTATGGGATATAAGGCGATGGACTTAGATCTCATGTGTTACATGTAACTCGTAGGAGAACAATAAGATACGATCGATGATTTCGACAGTTTCGTGAAGTACCGTAACTTTTCCTGGTCATCATTGTCCTTGCCTATCAGGGTAACATGTAATATAGGTCAGCACGTTATACTGTATTCTGCCCCTCGTGTTGTTCTATTGTTAAACACCTCCCTCACGCTAGTTAGAAGTTACATACATACATATCATAGAATGGCGCCCTCACTGACATTCGGATGTCATACATACTTTCAGATCTGTGGGATATAATTTATTACAATGTCATATTATATCTATGTTTGATCGATCCCATTTGAATAAATAATTACAACTTCACGCACGCTTTGTCTAAAAATTTATGGTTGCTATTTTTTCGAAAACTGGGTTCGTCTATTTGGCAGAATTGCCAGTCGTTTTGGTATTTTTACCAAACCGTTTGTATGTATGGTGGGTGGTTCAGTATTTTTTTCGTAACTTATATTTTTGTGGAAGTCATTTTCAAAGGGAAATTAATCTTCTAATAACAATATGAAAAATAATAAAGAGGATAATGGCACTTCCATATTATAGATATGCTTACGCGGAAAGAGTTTAGCCATATGAACCATTAATTTGTGAATTACTTACTTACTCAGCCTCTTCTTGAGTCCAGTATTAGACAAAGGCCTGTGCCATTCTTCGCCATTCAGGACCTGCCACTTTTTTGATGTCATCGGACCATTTGGTCTGGGGCCTTCCCACGCTTCTGTTTCCTGTTCTTGGCCTCCAGTCCATCACAACATTTGTCCATCGGTCGTCCGACATCCGAGATATATGACCCGACCCGGACCCGCCCAACTCCACTTTAACTCCGCTATTCTTTTTGGCCACATCCGCTACTCCTGTGTTCTTCATAATTCATTCATTAGTTTTGTGGTCCCTTAGCGAGATATTTATTTATTTATTTATAATTTATGTACATGTGTACAAAGGCAGGTTTATTGCCATAAGGCAATTTCTTCCATCCAACCCGAGCACCGTGAAGTCTCTAAGTTAAATTGGTACAATACTTATTTAGTGAGAAATAAATTGAAAAAATAAAATAAAATAAAGGAGTAAGAAAAAAACACAAAATGAAAAAATGAAAAGAGAGTTAAAAAAAAAGAATAATAAAAATAACACTGATCATAGCAATGAGGAAAAGGAGGACATATTCAACATTCTTCTTTCATTTGTGAATGGACAGCCTAAACAAATCATTCGCTAATCCGCTTTCATTGCAATTCTTAATATGTCATGAATTAAATATTAAAACACAATTTACTACGACCGTGCCTTAATTATCAGCGATAAAAACTAATTTTGATATGGTATCTATATAATATGTTGAAAATCGAATATTTTTATATTTGCATATACGTAAACATTTAATTTACATAACACCAGAAAAAAACATCAGAAAAAAATCCAATGTTTGGAAAAAGATTTTCGTGATTAACATTTTCAATCAGGTACACCCAAAAACAATCAACTGCCCTTTCCAGTTAGTCGCTGCCGAAATAAATGGCACAACTTTCGTATCAATATACATTTCCCCTAATTTTCAACCCACAAAATCAATATTGAAGTCAGTATTCAATCGTTTACCTTCACCATTTGTAATACTTGGGGATTTCAATGCCCATCATAGCATATGGGGTTCATCTACATGTACAAGATTAGGCAGAATAATAGTAGATCTATTAAGTGAGCTGAGTTTATGTGTTATTAATGATGGATCTCCTACGCGCGTCCCCGTACCAAATCAACGACCAAGTGCCGTAGATTTAACAATTTGTAGCCCAGAATTAGCCCCTTACCTGGATTGGAATATTCAACCCGATCCATTCAACAGTGACCACTTTCCGATCTGTGTTCTCTACTCTCATCCGTCCTGCAAACTAGTACGCAATCCTTCTTCCTACAGCAATGCACCACAAATAAGAAAAAAGAGATTTAGTAAAAACATTTGTAATTTTGAAAAAGCCAATTGGTCTGGATTTGTTAATTTCACGGATGACCCAACCAATTCACGACTAATTATACCCTCTAAAGAAAATTTACTAGATTGTTACGATAATTTCATAGAAACAATAGAAAAAGCGGAAAATTTCATCCCTAAGAAAATTAATAAAACCAAAAAATATCCTCCCCCTCCACCTTGGTGGGATTCGGAATGCGAAGATCAAACAATTCTTAGAAAAGAAGCGCTTAAGGTGTATAGAAAAAATATGACATTGGAAAATTATTTGATTTTTAAAAATATTCAAGCCAAAGTAAAGAGATTTCTGAGAAACAAAAAGCGAAAAGGATGGATAGACTTCTGCACATCGCTTTCTCCTCAAACACCAATATCTACCGTTTGGAATAACATTAAAAAATTCCGCGGATCATTCAAATTATCGCCTCTAAAATCGTGCCCGAAGCTATGGTCAGATGACTTTTTGAACAAACTCGCTCCTCCATTTGCTGCAAATGCTGACGAATTTCTCACAGAATATTCCTTCCCACCTAATAACAACTGGTTAGATGCTCCATTCCAAACTAACGAACTCAAAGCCATCCTCGAAATCGTCAAAAATACCGCCCCAGGAATCGATGGAATCCCATATGTCATCTTAGCAAATACTAGCGACAGTATGCTAGAATACTTCACCAAATTAATAAACATAATGTTTGATTCTGGCACTGTCCCTGATACATGGAAGTCCCAACTAATTATTCCAATTCTAAAACCAAAGAAAGACCCAAATTCGGGAGAAAATTACAGACCAATTGCTCTTGCCTCAACTCTTCTAAAATTAACCGAACATCTGATCAAAAGAAGAATCGATTGGTTCGTTGAAAATAAAAAAACCTTTCCTCATAACATGTTTGGATTCAGAAAAAAAAATCTACCCTCGAAAGTGTATCTAACTTAGTAACAGACATTCTGTTAGCTTTTTCCAGACAGGAACATGTCGTAGGAGCGAGTTTGGACATCTCTAGTGCATTTGATAATGTACACTTTCCAATTCTTAAAACCAAACTCACTCGCATAGGGATCCCAACTAAGTTAACGTCATTTATAATCAACCTTCTTGTTAATAGAAAAATTATTTTAGATATCCAAGGTATCCACTTACAAGAAAGAATCGTTGGTAAAGGATTGCCTCAGGGGTCAGTTTTAAGCCCAATACTCTTTAATATTTACATCCTTGAAATTTTTCATCTTATATATTCTCCGATACAGTTATTAAATTATGCGGATGATTTTTTCGTATATGTATCAGGTAAAAACTTACAACAAATGGAGATGTTGCTTAACGACAATTTAAAAATAATAGCTTCGCGGTTATCAGACATTGGAATGAATCTTAGTCTAAGTAAATGTAAATCAATCATCTTTACCAAAAAACGTTCAATCCCGGCTATTAAAATCATCATAAATAATACTGCCTTACCAGCTACAACTGAAATTAAATTCCTCGGTATTATCATGGATTCCAGACTCTCTTGGAATTCTCAAGTTATCCACACTGCTAATAAATGTCAGTCCGGTTTAAATGCTATGCGAGCAGTAACGCGCACTTGGTGGGGTGGTCATCCATCTATTCTCAGAATAATGTACACATCCTATATTCGCAGTCAAATCGACTACGGTTTATTCCTTTTAAGCCCTTTATCAAAAAAGAATTCCCAAATCCTTGACAAAATCCAATATGAGAGTTTGAGAATTGTTTTGGGAGCTATGAAGTCTTCACCGGTGAACGCCCTCCAAGTAGAGGCCGCAGATCCTCCTATTGAATTGAGAAAACAATACCTATCAGACAACTTCTTCGGAAAATGCTATAGTATAAAATTTCACCCTTTAGTTAACAAAATCAATCATTTGAAACATTACTTTGTAAATAAAAACACTTTTTGGAAGAATAAAAAACCAACTCCACTAATCAATAGCCTTAAATTTATGGAAATGTACTCACAAATTCTACTCAAATCTGAAATACTTCCTGTTTATTCCATCCCCTACCATAACTTAGTAGATACTCCAACTTTCATCCAATCTTTAAACATAGTTCCAGATACCTTTGCCTCCAAACGCTTCAACCAAGAAATATCAAATAAATGGAGCAAATGGAAATTACTGTATACAGATGGATCGAAGCTAGACAATGAGAACAACGTAGGATCGGCAGTTTTCAGTGAATCGGACAATGCTCAATTGATGTTGACTCTTCATAAGGAAGCAACCATTTTCTCAGCGGAGTGTGTTGCAATATTGGAAGCTCTGAATTACGCAGAAACAAAACAGTTCTCACACACTTTAATTTTAACAGATTCACTAAGCGCAATTCAAAAATTAAGCAGATCCCCTCTTTCTTATGTGGATGATCCCTACTGTATCCAAATTAGAACAAAAATTAAAAAAATCAAGGACCAAAAAAAAGAAGCATGTTTGGCATGGATACCAAGTCACTGCGGAATAAAAGGGAATGAGAAGGCAGATGAACTAGCCAAAAGGTCAACCAAATGTACTACAAGGACTCACCCCTTCATTATTTTAAACGATATTCTTCCTAATATTAAGATGCGCCTAATGGAGAATTGGCAGGCTCATTGGGACTTTATCTCTCAAACGAAGGGCAGGCTGTATAGAGAGACTCAGCCAAGACTAGCCAGAAAGCCGTGGTTCAGTGAAATGATGTTCGACAAACATACGACCAGTGTACTGTGTCGAATGCGCCTCGGACATTGTTCTACTGGTGAGCATTTGGCAAGGATTGGAGTTATTGAGTCGAATCTATGCGAGTGCGGAACAAACGACGAAACGCTGGATCATATATTTTTTGAATGTCCATTAAGAAACGCGTACCCAAATTTTTATACAGATTTAATAAAAATAAAAACGCCAATGCCAGTGAATATGAGGTCGCTTTTGGCTTCCAATTCCAAAAACACATACATCTTGATTGTCAGATTTATTAAAAATAACCTAATTAAGATCTAAAGTAAACAGTTTTCATAAACTTCACACACAAAACAGTTAACTAAATCATTTATACCTTTTTTGGCAAATAACACCCGATCGGGGTGAATAGCCAGATTAAAATTAAAAAAAAAAAAAAAAATATTACTGTTACCCCTTCTGAACTCCTATTACTAATTACTATTAACGTAAAATTACTTCGCCATATATGCATTTAAAAAGGAGTTGTCTCCGGACAGTAAAATATGGCTGCCCGACATTCGGACAAACTATACAGTTGATGAAACATTTGAAACTTATGGCTTTTGAAACTTATAGGCTGGGTGGATTCATCATACCTTCTAATGTATGATGAAACACGAAAAAAAATTGTATATTTTATTTTATTTTTATTATATGAGATATACAACATTTTTTCGTGAAGAAAAGTTAAAATTTAGAGGTTTTATTTAAATACATAGCAAGAAAAGTAATTAAAATATTATAATATAAAAAAAACTTTACCGATAGATTTTCATATTCTCTTTCGATTGAAGTAAAAATCTACTTTAAAGGCCTTGTAGTTTTTTTTAGTTACTTACATTAAAAAAATAAAAAAGGGTTTAACTAAAAGTGATAAACAAATTCAAATTTCAAAAAACTCATGCAATTGAATAAAAATGTAAATACAAACTGTTCTATGTTTCAAAAACGTATCTTTTGAGAGTACTGGGGAAATTATTTTCAAAATATACTAATATAGGCTCTTAAAAACAAGGACATAATATACTGCGGAAACATTGTCAAGTAATAATAGTTTAAATTTTTATTTTATAAAAGGTATGATATAAAAAAAAACGAAACAAGTTTAATTTTTTTTTCTGTGATAAATAATGTAAGAAATTTTCTGCCTTCTCGGATCAGTCTCAGCCTAGTGAGGTGGTTTATAAAACAAAACAATACTATATATGTATACATTATTTTTAATTTTATTGAATTGTATTTTTTTCTTATATTTATTGTTTGTGTTATGTACTTTGGTTTTCAATAATAATAAAACAAAACATATTATCATTTGGCTATTTACCATAATGCTTCTTCAAAATATTGTTGGAGTGACTCAAATAATATTGTATGAACCCAATGATCAACTTCATTACATTTTGATCTTTTTCATCATCATCGTATATTGGAATCATTTGACCTGTATGTGAGGGTAGACTATCCCGGGTGGAGGAGTTTCATCTGTCCTATATTTTTGCAGGTCTTTCGAGTAATATTCTGTTGTTGGGTATTTCCATTGATGTCCGGGTATTCTGACTTTTTTTTTAATTTTATTAGAAATAAGCGATTTTGAAGCGTCTTCGTGTCATCATTAAATTACAAAACACAGACAAACTACATCATTTCTACGAAGATTATTTTTTTTTCTTATACAATGTAAATAATTGAATGAGTGAAATTCGAATACCCAGAACGAGCATAAAATGAAGAGTTTTACAAGAGATTCGATTTCATATTCAATATGAATATTCAAAATACATAGAGTTGTAGCCAAATACTTTTGAACTTTTAGTCGAGATGGGGGGCGATTTGCACGTAAACCAACGAAGCATAAAGACACAAATTTGCGCTCTGCGCAATCGTAAGCTCGTCCAATATTTGGCAAAAAAAAATTTTATACCACATTTTAGACTGGACACTTTCCTTAAGTGCTCCTTAGCCGTATTTGGTTTCGGAATAATCGCTATCGCTACCTTTATGTAAGAAATAGCCATCAGGAGTTCAGGATAATATATAGGAACGTTCAGTATAAATATTTTTGTGTTGGCGCCTGAATCATCTAGTCTAGGTGTTTCGAATAGGTATTTGAAATTAAACTACACCAAAAGAATTGAATTTGTGTAATTATGGATATTATTCAACTGTCGATTCGATTGTCGATTGACAGTATTAATCTTAGTCCCGTGTGAGAGAATTGTATACCATAACACCATAACACAAGGCTTCGCAGCATATATTATGTTCCATAAATGGATTTACTCAGAATTCAGAGTAGAACATTTAGTGTGTATGTATGTGTGTGCGTCCCCTCCCCCTTGTAACTTTTGATCTGCTCAATGCAGAGCTAAAATTTCAGAATATATAGAAAGTTATAGGCCTACAAAGCTTTTGTACTCAGAATTTTGAATTATTGTTTCAATCATGGGTTATCAACTTTTGAATTTTTACTTTATTTTTCCATATATCTCAAAAACTACCTTGGGTAAAAACAAAATATTTTTTTTAAGTTACAGTTTCTCCACTATTCCATATTGTGGAGAGTAAAAAAAATAGTGACGACATCGTTTCAACAATTTGCATGGCAGTGTATATACACTTCACAACATCCACGGGGAAACTCAATAGTTTGATTAATCTCCAAACATTATGTATACATGCTATTTTCATATTTTGGGTAGGAAAAAAAGAACTGACTTGCATACTATCCTATTCTCCACACATATCTACATATTTTGTATAAAAAAACACAATATTAATTAATTTGAATTTATGGGATATAAGGCGATGGACTTAGATCTCATGTGTTACATGTAACTCGTAGGAGAACAATAAGATACGATCGATGATTTCGACAGTTTCGTGAAGTACCGTAACTTTTCCTGGTCATCATTGTCCTTGCCTATCAGGGTAACATGTAATATAGGTCAGCACGTTATACTGTATTCTGCCCCTCGTGTTGTTCTATTGTTAAACACCTCCCTCACGCTAGTTAGAAGTTACATACATACATATCATAGAATGGCGCCCTCACTGACATTCGGATGTCATACATACTTTCAGATCTGTGGGATATAATTTATTACAATGTCATATTATATCTATGTTTGATCGATCCCATTTGAATAAATAATTACAACTTCACGCACGCTTTGTCTAAAAATTTATGGTTGCTATTTTTTCGAAAACTGGGTTCGTCTATTTGGCAGAATTGCCAGTCGTTTTGGTATTTTTACCAAACCGTTTGTATGTATGGTGGGTGGTTCAGTATTTTTTTCGTAACTTATATTTTTGTGGAAGTCATTTTCAAAGGGAAATTAATCTTCTAATAACAATATGAAAAATAATAAAGAGGATAATGGCACTTCCATATTATAGATATGCTTACGCGGAAAGAGTTTAGCCATATGAACCATTAATTTGTGAATTACTTACTTACTCAGCCTCTTCTTGAGTCCAGTATTAGACAAAGGCCTGTGCCATTCTTCGCCATTCAGGACCTGCCACTTTTTTGATGTCATCGGACCATTTGGTCTGGGGCCTTCCCACGCTTCTGTTTCCTGTTCTTGGCCTCCAGTCCATCACAACATTTGTCCATCGGTCGTCCGACATCCGAGATATATGACCCGACCCGGACCCGCCCAACTCCACTTTAACTCCGCTATTCTTTTTGGCCACATCCGCTACTCCTGTGTTCTTCATAATTCATTCATTAGTTTTGTGGTCCCTTAGCGAGATATTTATTTATTTATTTATAATTTATGTACATGTGTACAAAGGCAGGTTTATTGCCATAAGGCAATTTCTTCCATCCAACCCGAGCACCGTGAAGTCTCTAAGTTAAATTGGTACAATACTTATTTAGTGAGAAATAAATTGAAAAAATAAAATAAAATAAAGGAGTAAGAAAAAAACACAAAATGAAAAAATGAAAAGAGAGTTAAAAAAAAAGAATAATAAAAATAACACTGATCATAGCAATGAGGAAAAGGAGGACATATTCAACATTCTTCTTTCATTTGTGAATGGACAGCCTAAACAAATCATTCGCTAATCCGCTTTCATTGCAATTCTTAATATGTCATGAATTAAATATTAAAACACAATTTACTACGACCGTGCCTTAATTATCAGCGATAAAAACTAATTTTGATATGGTATCTATATAATATGTTGAAAATCGAATATTTTTATATTTGCATATACGTAAACATTTAATTTACATAACACCAGAAAAAAACATCAGAAAAAAATCCAATGTTTGGAAAAAGATTTTCGTGATTAACATTTTCAAAAATTGGAGTGATAGGGAACTCAACAAGAAGGCATAATTGGTGAACGTTGCGTAAACGCATAAAGCGATCGTGTATATCAGCCGATGACAGGTCGTAAGCCCTGTAGGTGCCTTGATTTCTCCTATAATATTCCAACTTTGTCACTATTGAGATGTTAAAAAAATTTCATATTGTTAATATGTTGTATTTTCATGTTTTTCTTTTATGGTTTTTGAGATATATGGAAAAATAAAGCAAACATTCAAAAGTTGATCATCCCTGACTGAAACAAAAATTCAAAATTCTGAATATAAAAGTGTTGTATGCTTAAAATTTTCTATTTTTTTTTAAATTAATGGCTCTGTGAAACAAAAGTTATAAGGGGACACAAACACAGACACACTAAATGTTCTACTCCGAATTTATTCTCCATGTATGGAACATATATGCTGCGAATCCTCTATGTTGGTGTTTTTGACTTCAAAGTTGAAAAAACCATGAAAATTATAACAAATCTCGCATACAAATACAAATCTCGCGTATCCTGGCTTAATACTGTCGATTCATTGAGAGAAATAAATTCTCTTAAACGACTCGACAGTTGGATAAGCTCGAGATACAATTATTGTTGAACGATCTCCGATCTCCGTCCTTGGTTGTCATTACCTTGTCTTTTTCACCCGATAAAAATTCAATTCCTTCCATGACCCCGTCCCGCTCATCACCGCTCTGCTTCCCGTCAGCTCTGGGTAAACTTGGCCAACCGTGTAAAGAGGGGACCTTTCTGGAGCAAAGGGATGATGGAACACCTACCTATGTTCACCCAATATGTGCAGGAACACACACACACACTCACACCCCCACACACCTACTTAAAACATCCCTACTGTAACGCTAAGGGGTCTGACAGCTTTACGAACGATATTCCAACTCCCGACATTCTCTGGGTATTTATTCCTATATCGATACGACAGACGAGTTATAATAATTACAGGATATAATACTTGCCGACTCCAAAAAAACTGCATGATTATTTACATGATTTTGACAAAATTTATAAATTAAAAATCATTGAAATTGAACAACATTATAGTGAACGATATTATCATACATACATATATGCACATGTATAGTTACTATGGTAAAGCCTATAATTTTATATTGCATTGTTTTATTTTATTTATTTTATTTAGAGGACAACATACAGCATAATATAATAAATTATATAAAATAAAGATGATTTGATTAATAATAAAGACAATTACAGGTTGTCGCTGAAGTTATTGTAGTATATTAAGATACATTAGGAATGGTTACATATTATGGTGAGATATTGTGTCGTGTGAATGATGTGTGAAATTACATATATAAATGTGTCAGTATATTAAGTGTTAAATTTGATTATGAATATGAAATTTTAAATTTGATATATTTTTTAAATGTGGGGGCGCTAAGTAATACATTTAAAAAATGTATGTTACCTAATTATGGGGAAATACATTTAAAACTTATATAATGCAAATTGAAGATCTACAAAAACGCATAATTAGATGAATGTTACCTAAAAATAGAGTCAATCTAATTAAAAAAGAGGTCAAAATTTAAAAACCAAACAAGTATGCAAAAAAATATTTTAAACAAATAGTGCCAATAAGCTTAACTTATTTTTATTTTTATTACAGTACCTTCGACTTATAAATTTTGTATTAAATCTGGTTATAACACACACATTATTTTACAGTGTTCCATATTTATATAGATATTTTATTATTTGACCTATTCTGATTCGTTTCAGTGTACGAAAACGTCTATAACCAACGGGCGACCGTGGATAAAAGGATTTTATCGCGCGGTGTAACGTAATGAGTCCCGTATAAATGCAGTCAACTTTTTGACATTTCTCATATACTAAAAGTCAGACGGATAAATTTAGACGAATCAGAATAGGACATAATGTGGTTTCATTTATATCTCTATTTTTACATTGCTTTACATTTTTACAAGTACATAGACCTAGAGCAGGGGGCAAGTCTGGTCCAACCGGTGAAATCAAAACCCTAGTGATTACCCATATCATGGATATAATTATCGTATGGAGTTCTATGACATCTAAAGATATCATAGAACTCCATATATTAATTATATCCATGATATGGGTAATCACCAGGGTTTTGATTTCGCCGGTCGGTCCAGACTTGCTCCCCAGGAAAGGTAGGCAAATATTCCTTCTTTTTCTTCCTCCTGTCACTGGGTAAAACCAGTGGCACACACAATCGTAAATAATAACGAGAACAAGTAAAAAATGAGGACACTTTTCAAAGTTTTCTTCACGTTTTAATGAAGAATAAAAAATATTTCACGTCAGTCCATTGATTCTTACATTCACACTGCCAATGTCAAACACGTCATGTCAAACGAAGCTGTTTTGTACAGCAAACAAATTCAAATACAGAACATACATTATCTATTGTGAAACTATATAGATGGTACTTAAATAATTACACTCAGTTGGAATGAAATACAAAATTGTTACAATTTTTTTATAATATCAATGAATTGAGCAGGTTTAACGTGCATTGTCATCGGTAATACACAAATTCTAAAAGTATCAGAGCTCTAACTGGTCGGAAAGTTTGTTAAAAATCAATTGAAAAATTACAGTACGGACAGACAGGTGAAGATAACTTAAAGTGTGTATAATACGACGAATTTAGAATCTTCTCAAAATTAATACATTATTATTTATTAAATTATTATGTATGTCTCCTGACGAAGAAACATAATTAATTTCAAAATTCGAGTTTTTTACAATAAAACATACAAAAAATACGGTGTTTTATAATTATTTAAATAAATATATATGTATTAAATAAAACGGCCGTCGGTTTTTTGTATAATTTTGGTAAAAGTATATTTTTGTTTTTGATTTATTATTTTTTGTATTTTGTTTAATACAACACATATTAAAAGAAAACACAATCATAATATACAGTAAAAGATACACAATAAAAAACTTACCAGGGAGGGGCGAGTCCGGTCCAACCGTAGAAATCAAAACCCTCACGATTACCCATATCATGGAAATAATTATTATATTATGGAGTTCTATAATATCTTTAGATATCCATGATATCCATGATGTTTTGATTTCGCCAAAAGTGGAGTTCTATGACATCTAAAGATCCATATAATAATCATATCCATGATATGGGTAATCGAAGGGGTTTTGATTTCGCCGGTTGGACCAAACTTGCCCCCCATTTTTGAGAGCAAGCACTCGTGTGTAAAGGGAACATTTAAAAATTAAAAAAAAATATCTATTGCGTTACAAAATGAAATGAATATAATTAACAAATCAGTGAAGACAGTGAATATTCTATTTTAATTTATTTTTTTTAATTATTAAATTCACTTGACAGTTTTTACTCCTCACTACCTCAAGGGGATAATGTGGGGAGTTATGATTTCTCGTTTATAACTGTGTGCTTTATATTTTGAAGGATATCTGATCATTGCTTCTCAATGTTTTTAACTGCCAAATATTTCAAAGTGACCTTAAGCGCAGGAAACTGAAATTTGATATTTTTATTTTCAAATTGCTGAATAGGCTCATCAGTTTCGTAAAATAATGCATTGAAAAATTATCGAGTTTTCATAATAAAATATTTAAATCCAAAATAATTTAACAAGCTACGTCCACCTCCACCCGCTATGCATGTGGAGAATAAAAACGGCCCCTTCGCAGAACGCTAGTAAGAATGCCTTGTGGTCTCGGCATAATTGTGCAAAAAATAACAATCAACGTCGGTGAAGATAATATTCACAGACATGGATTGTCGCGAGAGTATTTCAAGCCTGTGACTGTAAAACTGGGCATCAGAGAGTTGACCAAGGACACTCTGGAATTTCAATTTTTTTTATTCAGCTGATAGAAGGGCACTATACATGGCAAAACAATTTGAAGGCTGTAAAGTTCTTCTTAGAGACCACTAATTCCGCATACCCAATGAGACCTTCAAGAGGCCCACGGACAGCAGCGAGGAGCTCCGTTCTGCTGTCGGACACACTTGGGTGAGAGCATTTCCAGAGGATGTGCTCTGAAGTTTGGTCAGGGTGATGGCATAACTGACATGAGGACGAGTTTACAAGGCGGAATCTATGAAGGTTAAAAAGCTAAAAAGCTGAAGGCTATTAAAGCTAAATTTAACAAACTCATTTCATGAAAATTTTGACAATTTTCCATCCAAAATTTTAATGCTATGTGGTCACTTGGTAGAGTGAGTAGCAGTGGCGGCTGCTAACTAATAAGTTATCGGTTCGGTGGATCAAAACAAAAACACTTATTTATTTTTTGTAGGAAAGCTTTGATATATACTTACGAACACTTAATTACTCGCATATTAAAATCCGGTATTGTCTGAATCAACTTTCTTTCGGTTATCAGCACTGAAAAAGCGTTGATACGGTCCTGTGTTATGGTGTTTCTTAAACATATTTTTATTATATTTAATGTGGACAAATAACGTTCACTCTCAACGGAAGTTGTAGAAATTATACATATTAGTTTAACGGATTCTGAAGAAGACTCGGTTAGATCATTATTTAAAAACAGTTGTCAAATTGAAATATTGCCATCAACCTATCTAAAATCGTCAAGATTCTAAATTGTGCAAAGTTTATTTTCAATATAACACAAAAATCCATACAGAATTCAATAATACTCAGTCATGTAGAAAAAATATACAATATAATATGAGTTATAATTTATAATTAAATAAACTTATTTAAACAACAACGAAATGCGAGCCGCCTAACATAGAATCCGCTAACTATATACATAGCTTATCGGTGCGGCGCGCCAAAGTCTTCGAACATTCGTATGAGATATCTATCATTTCACGAGCCAGTACGTTATCTAAATTTCCATACATTTGTTATAGAATTTGTAGTGCGCTTAGAATAACGCACCGCGGGTCTCTCACCGATGCATAAATTCAGGCGTTTATTTAAGTAAAGCGATACTAGAAATTTTTGTCTTCATGTACTTACTTGACAAGTAATTTGGTATTTTTTTTAACATGTTTGTTGATACACAATTTGGTTTATGCTTTTATTTCATTTCACCGGTTCAGCGCTCCAGCGCACCTAAGGAGCGTCCGCCATTGGTGAGTAGTATAACGTTTGCCACAATCCTCTCGTTTTAAAGTATATATAAGATTGATCCCGGTTTGTGAATTAAAGGAATGCTCACTCTCATGTTGCCAGTTTCAAATCTGTTTCGAATTGGTTGAACCACACCACCCCATTGTACGTAAAACTATTTGTACGTAGTGTTGTGCAAAACTTGGGTGTTACGGGGTACACAATTGACTATAATTTTGTCTATTACTCTCTAAAAGTACAAATTGCGCTCAATTATTTGTTTCCATAAATTTATCATTGGCTTGGGAAGAGTATATGAATACTTCTTGCACCATGTATGCAAGTGACGAGTTTACTGCCAAAGCGAAATTTCTTCCAAACGACCTAAGAAGCGTGAGAAACAATTTTATTTTATCAAGGTTTTCCCTGCTGCGAATTTAAAAAATATGTTAATACTCACATATTATATTATTTTCAATAAAAATACGAATATGGTGATCAAACAATGGTCATTACTTAATTTATTTAGGGGCGTTCCAGATGTGTAACCCTTTTGCGAGAAAAAAAATTAAATGTATCAGGGCACCATAAATTAGAATGCGTGCACCCCTTTACAATATTTAATGTGAAAAGTTTCGCATCCCTGACCTAGGTTATAAGTAGTGGTGTGTGTATGTATGTATGTACTCGTACGTCCCATTTATCGCGCGCTCGGTAATTGTGCGCCCAGAGCGAGAGCTAGGACCGGTAGCGGGACGTGACCAAAAGCTGTGTTTTCAAAAACGAGCGAGTATTTTATTTACCTCCTCCTCATCATAACCGCTTGTTAGGTACACTTGGAGAGATGAATAAAAATATGAAGCTGTTTGGGCGCAGGGCAGGGGGATTTGATGGAAACTGCGAGAGCATTTTCTTTACTTACGGGCTATTTCACCACCTCTGGATAAAGTGGCTGATAACCAATCTAACACAAATCTAACAGATAAACCGAAAAATGCGTTTCACGACTCTCTGACAGCTCTATCCCATGGATAAAGTTCTAGATATGTTGTCTAGCGGAATAGGTTCACGATAAGTGATAGATAAGTTTAACTGAGTACCTAAGCTGTCAAAGTTCGAACATAAGCGCGTGTAGTCAATTTGTTTTGTTTTGCTTTTTTAAAGATATTTTTCAATGATTAACGAAATTTATGACCAAATCGACGATGATATCGTATTTTTGCATAATAGTCGACAAAATCGCCGTCAGAGAATATTCCGGATGCGAAAAGATTATTTTTCGGAGTTCGACGATATTGATTTCAAAGCGAGGTTTAGATTGACGAAAACGTCTGTACAGAACGTTTTAGGACTCATAAAAGAAAAAATCACACCACCAACGATGAGGTATGTGCGATTTTATTTTTTCTTAATTTATAACTCATCAATTGTGATTTTTTGTTATTACGAAAGTTGCTTAAGAAAAGTGGCTTTTCACTCTTCATCATAATTATTATTTATGTATTCAAATAGACTCTTTCAATAGAAACATATTATTATATCACATATTTTATTTTTTGCAGAAACAAAGCAGTGAAACCAATGGTTAAACTACTATTGACACTGAGATATTATGCAACTGGGTCCTATTTGATGGCTGCTGCTGACTTCAGTGGTGTTAGTCGATCATCGGCTTGTCGATTTATCAAAGAAGTTTCGGAAAGCATAGCTGCATTGAGACCTCAATTTGTTTGTTTCCCAGATGATCTTGAAACAAGCAGAAATAAATTTTATTCTATTGCTCGCTTTCCGAGAGTCATTGGCGCAATAGATTGTACGCACGTCCCGATAAAATCTCCAGGTATTGTTATTTATTTATTTATTCATGGTTTTCAAAGATAGAGAGTATACCTAACCTCTGATGGTAAATGAATATCTATTTATTTGTTGTAGGTGGAGATAATGCAGAATATTTCCGCAATCGAAAGGGGACATTTTCCATCAATGTTCAGGCAGTAAGTGATGCAGAGCTAAAAATTTTGGATATTGTTGCAAGATGGCCCGGTTCTTCGCATGACCAGAATATATTTAACAACTCAAATATTAAATATAAATTTGAGCGTGGACAATTTAATAATTGTGTACTACTCGGTGATAGTGGCTACGCTAACACCAATTATTTAGTCACACCATTATTAAATCCAAATGATGCTTGTGAAAATTTATATAATGAATCACACATCAGAACGAGAAATGTAGTGGAAAGATGTTTCGGTGTTTTGAAAAGTAGGTTTCCTGTATTAAGAAAATCAATAACTCTTTCCTTGGGTAGAACCCAAGCTGTTATAGTGGCATGTGCAGTATTGCATAATATTGCTATTGATTGTAATGATGCAGCTTTTTCATATAATGATTTAGAACCAGAAATCAATTTTGTAGAAAATTCAATTGGGAACGATGATGCTAGGCGAAATCTCATAAGAGGATATTTCTCAAATCTATTAAATGCCTCGCATATATAAACATTTTTTTTATTTCTATGGTGTTGTTTTATTTTTTATTGATATATTTGACATTGTGATTAAATACAAGAAACCAGTGTGTGTTATCTGTGTACTGTTCATTTCACTAGGAAATCCTGTGCGTAGGTGTTTATTTATGTATAATAGATATGGTTGTGTTTTATATATAAGTATGTAAAGATCTGTCTTAGTTTCTATGTATGTGAACATTTTTGTATTTGTGAAATAAATATGGGACTTGTTTATATTTAGTTTTATTATATAAAAATGTTCAGAACCCTTGTTTTGATGATCAGGTTATAAAGAAATAATCCTAATTAAAATGTGAAAATAGCTTTATTAATTAGGTTATAAAGAAATTAAAAATGCAAATAAAAATTAATTTTTGCTACAAACTTTACTTAAACATCCGTTAAAAACATTATGGGATGCATTAATTTAATCAAAAATGACAAAAAGGATTTTAAAGCATTATGAAAATATTGTGCTTTAGTAATATCTAACTCAACATTGTTGGGATACAGTATATGTTTGTGTGAGAAATAAAAAAAATGTGTTCATTTAAATGCTTCTTTATTAATATGATCTTATATACAACACAAATATTCATAATAAGATAACACAAAAATACATTCTTATGCTCATGATAGTGTATATAGGTACTAACATCAACACAATTATATAAAAAAAATTCATGTATTTGATATATATAAAAAACAAATTATATTAACAATCGTCGATAAATAAAATTAAGATCGTATTAAAACTAGAATAAGTCCACACAACAGTATAACATGAAAATATAGAAAAGAAGTGTGATTCTATAAAACAAATTATAGTAAAAATAACATTCATATGTTCATAAATATGTATATTTCAAAACAATATTAAATTACTATCGTTGATAAAACAAATTAAATTAAGAAGGTAGAAGAACTAGAATAAGTTCATGCTACAGTATAACATATAGAAAAGAAGTGTGATTCTATAAAACAAATTATAGTAAAAATAACATTCATATGTTCATATATACATATGTATATATCAAAACAATATTAAATTACTATCGTTGATAAAACAAATTAAATTAAGAAGGTAAAAGAACTGCAATAAGTTCATACATCAGCATAACATATAATAAAGATGTGTGATTCTATAAAACAAATTATAGTAAAAATAACATTCATATGTTCATATATACATATGTATATATCAAAACAATATTAAATTACTATCGTTGATAAAACAAATTAAATTAAGAAGGTAAAAGAACTGCAATAAGTTCATACATCAGCATAACATATAATAAAGATGTGTGATTCTATAAAACAAATTATAGTAAAAATAACATTCATATGTTCATATATACATATGTATATATCAAAACAATATTAAATTACTATCGTTGATAAAACAAATTAAATTAAGAAGGTAAAAGAACTGCAATAAGTTCATACATCAGCATAACATATAATAAAGATGTGTGATTCTATAAAACAAATTATAGTAAAAATAACATTCATATGTTCATATATACATATGTATATATCAAAACAATATTAAATTACTATCGTTGATAAAACAAATTAAATTAAGAAGGTAAAAGAACTGCAATAAGTTCATACATCAGCATAACATATAATAAAGATGTGTGATTCTATAAAACAAATTATAGTAAAAATAACATTCATATGTTCATATATATGTATATATCAAAACAAAATTAAATTACTATCGTTGATAAAACAAATTAAATTAAGATGGTAAAAGAACTGCAATAAGTTCATACATCAGCATAACATAAAATAAATATGTGTGATTCTATAAAACAAATTATAGTAAAAATAACATTCATATGTTCATAATTATACATCAAAACAAAATTAAATTAACTATCGTTGATAAAACAAATTAAATTAAGATGGTAAAAGAACTAGAATAAGTTCATACATCAATATAACATATAGAAAAGAAGTGTGATTCTACAAAACAAATTGTAATAAAAATAACTTTCATATGTTCATAATTATACATCAAAACAAAATTAAATTAACTATCGTTGATAAAACAAATTAAATTAAGAAGGCAAAAGAACTAGAATAAGTTCATACATCAATATAACATATAGAAAAGAAGTGTGATTCTACAAAACAAATTGTAATAAAAATAACTTTCATATATTCATAATTATACATAAAAACAAATTAAATTAACTATCGTTGATAAAACAAATTAAATTAAGATGGTAAAAGAACTAGAATAATTCTACACATAAATATAACATTGAAAATATAGAAATGACATATGATTCTATAAAACAATTTATGATTAAAATAAAAATCATACGCTCATAGAAGATATACATCAAAATAAAAGTGATATTTACATCAATTTTGGGAACAGAAAGAATTAAATAAATGCCAGGTTGGGACTGTATGCAGGATGACTCATATGTTTTATATTTTTCACCTTGAAATTTTTTTTAAGCTGTAACAAACAAAGTATATATATATAAATATATTTATTTTTTAAAAAGGTAGATGTTCAAGCAACGCATTGCTTCAGCTGGTTTATGAATTAAAGTTTTTTTCTGAAAATATTTACTATTTATATTACTTATATTATTTATTTATCTATTCAATAATTAAACCGTAAAAGATAGACATTAAAGAAGGAAAGGAATTGTACTTCCATGTTCATTCAGCTCAGTTGGTTAGGTATCTGACTGCTGATCCAAAGGTCCCGGGTTCGATTCCCGGTGGAGACACAGTTTTTAATTGTGTTTTCAGTCTGGATCTGTGAGACGATTAATATCTTAAGTCTCCAGAATGTGGCAACTTGTTTTTGGGTGCGTGTTAAATCAATATTTGACGTAGTATCTGTTAGTTGCCCGAGAAGTAAAATAAAGAAATATTGACAAAAAAATTTGCAATTCATAATAATAAAAATAATTAAAAGGAATTGTAGAAAAAAAATCTGTGGTCCCAAAAAACAATACTCACTTGTGTTTTTTATTTCTTTTTCCAATTGAATTTCTAGTAATTTATTCCTCATAAAAATATTCTTTTTTTCTTCTTCCCACATAATTTTTTTGTGTTGGAGTTCTAAATCTTTTAATTCTAACTCCTTCTGCAGCAATTTATTTTGCAGATTACACGACTCCAGCCTTGTTTCCGATAATCTTTCAATTCCTGTGTCCTTTTTATTTTTTTTTGTTCGAAGAAGAACATTTTTTGGAGTATTGAATAATCCTATAGAAGCACTAGGCTTTACTTCTGAAAATAAAAATAAATATTATGCACATTACGACTTTGTGTAACCTTACAACTTATTTTACAAATAATTGTAATGTTTTTCTAGTACCTGGAAGAGGGTTCGTTGGAGTTGGAACGATATTTGTATCACAAGGCTCTATTACAATATTATCTGAAACTAAAAACAAAAATACATTACAGAAATGCACTAAAATTTTGCCATTTTTAGAATGTGTTCAAGATTTATATGAATAATCAAATATATATATGTTTGCTCAAATATATTTATCATTAACACAACGCTTAAAAAGTTATACTATACTGTCACAACACACAGGCGGAGATGATTCTCGGTCAGAAAATAAGTTATTTTGTAAATTATTTAAATAAACATTGAAATATAGTCATAACTATTCACCTTAAAATTATAACATATCATAATTATTGAAATAAAAAAATAACACTTTTTGTGTTGAGAAAAATAGCATTTTACCGAGACTACACGTCTAGGGCGAATATTCTCCGCTTTTTAACAAAAAGAGAAACTTAAAAAATTGACTTACATTCATTTTGTGCATAACTGTCATTATTAATAACTGCTGTAGACTGTGGAGTTTGATGTGAAAATATATCTGAAAATTAACAATATTTATTGTCACTGTACATGGCAGGTATAAGTGAAATACCAAGATGAAAATATAAAAATACATACCATCCTCTAAAAATTCAATGTCAGGGATAAGATCCACATTTACTTCATTGTTAGCTGTAATCAAATGACTTCTTTTTAATATAAGTTAATATATAAAGCACTCTAATTTGATAGTATAGGTATACATATGACAGATTATCGATAAATAAATTATCTTACCATCACTGTCAAATGTTGATAAACCTCCATCCACACTCAATAATATAATCTGCTTTAGTTTATATTCCGTGTCACTTAGTTTCGGGGAGCCATTAGGCCCCCCTCCCGTTTTCGTCATTTCTGCCCTTATTATTGCACTTTTTTTTCTAAGATTTTTCTTTAAAACATCATATTTTGACTTCAATATTTTGGCAGGCCTATAAATCCCACCAACTTTAGCATTGAATTGCCCTTCAATTAATTTCCAAGCACTTTCCTTCTGCTGCCAAGAAGTCGCACTACTTGTTTTATTTTCTAAAACAGTTTTGTATTTACATACTAAATCCACCAATATGTTGATTTCATCCTCCCGAAAATTTGTAGTTCTTTCTCTTTTATTCATTTTTAAAATATTTCAATTATCTTCACTTGTTTCTTTTCTTCTCACTGTTTTGACCGCGTGCTTATTGTTTGTTTACTGACTTTTTACGATTTAGCGGATTTACAATTTGACAGCTTTATCTAACCATAGACAACTCCATAGAAATAGATGAAATTACAACGTTGCCACCTGTTATCCGTCGGATAACAATCTATAAGAAATTTATATGTGGTGAAACGCTCGCTTCACTTTATCCTTAAGATAAATTTATCTTATAGATAGTTATCTAGAACTTTATCCAGAGGTGGTGAAATAGCCCGTTAGGCATATTACACGAAGCTCATAATAAAATATGAACATTGTTTGAATTTGATATTTTATTTAAACTTCTATATATTTTCAGATAATTTCATCCTTAGCGTAGTTTCTGAAGGGGGTCGGCTTATAACTTTTCTAATTAATATTATTTATTTATTTAATATTGCTACCCGGGTAACTAAAACAGGTACTATGTCAAATATTTATTTAACACGCACCCAATAAAAAATGCCACATTCTGGAGACTTACGATACTCACAGATCCAGACTGAAAACAATTAAAAACTGTGTTTTCACCGGGAATCGAACCCGGGACCTTTGGATCAGCAGTCAGATACCAAACCAACTAAGCCACGAAGACCGACAAAATATATCAATTTTACGTTTACATAATATGTAAACATTATAATTATTGCATCAAAAACCTAAGTAATGAACGATGCAAAGCCACCGAAGAGCATCTTGGCAGATGGAAAGGTCATCGAAAAGGTTGATAGTCATCTTTTCTTGGACAAACTATGAAACTCGGAAAAGACAATGAAGAGGCAGAAATTGAAAAAAGTGGTCTAACAATCGCCGCCTTTGATAAACTCTCTTACATCTTCAAGTCTCCGAAGTACGCCAGTTCTGAAAAGAAATTCTTTTACTCTTGCGTCGTATGGCTGTAAACTCTTGTGTTTACAAACAGAATGTTTCATAAGTTAGCAATACCTAACACAAAGAGCCATGGAAAGGAGAATTATGGGTAATTCGTTGAGAAATATGAAAATCAAATCAAGGATAAGAGTGAAAACTGAAGTCACTGACGCTGTCCGAGCCCAAAGGATTGCTAATCATAAGTGAATGCAGGGCATGTCTTCCGAACCACAGACTCCAGATGAACCAAAAAAGTTTCAAAAATTTAGTTGATAGGGAACTCAATAAAAACTCATAAATAAAGTGATCACGTAAAACAGCCGATAACAGGTCGTAGGTGCCTTGATTTGCCGGTTCTCCTATAATATTCCAACTTCGTCTCTATTGAGATGTTAACAATTTGTCATAAAAATTACATTGACTCTCGAAAGGGAAAAATTCCTTTGTAACTATAACAATATTTGATTTAATATTCATATTATTTGCAGTTGTAGGCAGGGTTGCAACACAAATAGGTTTGCTTGTAGCATGCATGGTCGAAAAAATATTGTTCGAAAGGCAAACGACACTCCAATGTGAAAATTAAAACATCAGGATAGCATAATATCCGAGGACCGGAATACTGCTTTGATATCTTTTTCAAATCTTCTTACGTGTCTGAGATGACATTTTATATTCATTGACCGAAATGTATGTTTTTGCGTAGGTATCGACCAATCTAAAACCGACTCGTGTACGTTTTACCTTTTGCCTAAATGCTTCAAATACTGACAAAATCTTTCTTGCAATAAATTGTATCTAGTTGGGATGTAAACGTCGCGTGTATGTGGATTCAGATCTTGAACCGACGACCTGTCTACAGAGGATAATCTCGCATAGAAATTGAATGGCACGAAGTATGACTTTGATCGTTATTGCCGACTCTATCATACGAATTTTTTTGACTTTGTGACAAAAGACACGAGTTTTGCATCTCTCAGTATATTATAATGTTGTTCCTCTCAGCGATACACAGGAGCGATAGGACTTGAGTGATTTTGCCCGTAGGGAAGGAAACACACCGTATTATTATACTTTTACATGCTACCGCAAATGGCACTGCCACATCTACTACACGACATAATATGTGCTACATTATATTATATTTATAATCCTACATAACTTTTGGTTTCCCCCAAGTTTCACGAGTACTTACGACGATTTTTTTTAAATCTTGCATTTTTTTAATAAAATTCAAAATACTATTCCCATAGCTAAAATATCCTTACAATATTGTGATATGTCTATCAAATTTGTACGCCAACTTTTAATACAGGATGTGGCCACTTGCCACTTGTAATTGACTGACCAGTTTTGTAATAAATTGCCCTTATTTTATGGAACTATGATGTATAATAACTTGTTAGCCCTAATTGGTCCTTTATAATAAATTAATTAACTAATACTAATTTATACTGATTTTATTATAAATCGATAGTTTCAATTATTTCAATAGATATCGCACGCGTAAAATATATACAAAATCTAAGACAAACAGTGTTCACGATACGAGCCGTTTTTTACGGAATGCATTAGTATGACCTCGGCCAATCCTTTTTTTCCCGAAGACATCCATCCGACTGTCACCGAGGATATACCACAAAAATAAATTAATAAAACTATGAAGATTAGGTTGCTATCGAAATTTGAGCTCTATAAGAATCCAGTAGCCACTTTAATGTGTTTTATCCTTTCCATGATGCCCACACTAATGTAAGATTTTTGATATCGGTACCCAATACGCCCATGTTGTATAATCTTGATTTTAAAATGGGAAGACTTTTTCTTTTTTTTGGAGTGTAATCAGTACCTAATAACAGTAAATTTATGACTTACTTTTTCAGAATACCAAAATACCTAAACACGTCTCATTTTTATTGATTCCTCATAAGGGTTATTTGAGAGTCTGAATTTCAGCATCCATATATTCATTCATACCATCACGGCATATCCCACAATGTGGGGTAACCAGCGAAAGGGGTGCGGGTGTGCATTCCCTTATAAAAGAGAGCACAACATATCTGTGTATACCCACACACCAGTCTCGTCTCACCTAAAAAGGCACTATATTCAGAATGGGTGGTGAACCTCATTGCTGAACTATGTGAGATATTATTGTTGCCTGTTGTATTTTCGATAACCCGGCTCTTACGGGACACTCGAAAACATTAATAGAAAAGAGTGGAAGCACTATTCTAAGCCGGTGCCTCACAGCATCCATATACCTACTTGATTTTCTACTTGTGTGCATATTTATTAAAATAATCTAAAGAAGAATGAAGGGTTTTTGAGGGTTGGGTGCATTGAAACCGGTAACGTCTGACCTAATTGTATAAAATATTGTTGCTTCGGTCTGAACATCGCAGATGAAGACAGAAGAAACAGGAAAGCTGAATGCATTAAATAAACTAATTCAATTAGGTGAATGTGTGAAAAAAGACATGACACCTCTAATACATTTGATCTCATTATTTGGAAACCTTCAATACGTATTTGATAACGGAGGCCTAGACCATTAATTAAAACAAGTACAATTTTTATTTTGAATGTTTCTGAAACTATTGTTTACAAAAAGTCCGTGATTCATTACACTGTAATATATTCAATAATTTAAAAAAAAATATTTCGACAATTCGTTTGGCCTTTGGTTCGATTGGATTGGATTCATTGAAGTCACGGTATGCACACTGCATACCAATGCTGTAAATTCATGTTATATTCTCTTAAAAATCTCTACATACTCTGATTTTCGGAATATATTCCGCATGTCTTGTAGGCATAGCGTTATTATTTAGTGTTGAAATATATTAGTTCAATAAAGACGAAATAATATACATATTATAGAATATGTTAGAGGATATTCAATCATCTATTTTTTATTTAAAAATTATACATATAAATATTAGGTAATATTAATAAAAAAATACTAGTAAAAGGTTTTCAGGAAGTGCATATGCAGAAAAATTATTTAAAAGAAAATAAGGAAAAAAGGGTAGAACCAAAGGTGGAGGGACTAGGGGTTTATGGAAAGGATGAAGTGGGGAGATGGTTTTTTTTGACATCAAAATGGTCACGTTGGGTCACGTGAATATATATATCCTTACCTACATGTTTGAAAAAGTTAAATTTTAAATAGAATATAGAAAATATAAATAGAAAATAGTTATATGTATAGAATGAAAACAGGACATTTTGTAGAAAGAAAATATACGAAGAATTAATAACAGGACATTTTTACACGATGAAATGAATTTCGGAATGTTACAATTTCAACATGAACTCGAGTATTAGTATTTCATATAATACGAGGAGGTTAACCACACGCGTTTTTATACGTTCATAATGCACTGTTAATAATCATCATATTTTAACATTACTTTATCTACAAACGAATGTGTACTACGAACACCACACACAAATAATAAATAATATGTGCTGAAGCCCAATACACATGTCATGTCAAAGTTTGTCGTATCGTATAACCTAGGCCTGGGCAAATTGCGGCACGCCGAATGTTTCAGTGCGATCCGCGAGTTAAATTAAAAGAAAACTGAAATTTCTCGTTGCAGATATTTTTTTATTGGGAATTAATAGGAAATTGAAAAATTTCGCTGCGCGGCAATTTTTATTGTTTTGCAACTTTTTAGAAAACTAATTAACTATACATACAATCATAAAAATACATTTAATTCTCCATATTTGTAAAATTTTACAATTGAGATTTTTAATAAACTTTTGCGGCCCGCCGTTCACTTTGAATTTCTGAATCTGAAGGCCCGTTTTCCCAAAACTTTGCCCAACTTTGGTATAAACTTAAAAAAATCACTCTTGGCGAGATACGCTTCACGTCTTCGAAATAAATGAGATGATGGCGTTCCACACTGACTAAAACGGACGAATAATGACTCGATACTGAACTCAAAATAATAGGAAGATTATCTGTAGAAGGTATGCAGCCGTCTATAGGAGTTTCTTTGGTCACATTGCTAAAAGAGTCTGGTTATACCTGAAAAAAATGTCCTCACAGAAAGTGTTCCAGGTAAGTAATAGAATTAGATCTCTGGTGTGATGGTGTGACCAGATTAAGAAGGAGATGACTGTGAAAGATCTTTCTGTATTTATCAGTGCGAGTGGAGTCACATTGGCATGTCCACGGACAACTCTATAGATCAAGACCCTCAGTACTGAAATAATCACTTGATTAACCCCGATTAATGAAAACATTATAAATACTTGTTACTACATTTCAATATTATTATGTTATTAAAATGTGGTCATGCCCAGCTCTTTTGTGGTCGATCGCTGAAATTTTCCACTATATACATAGTCATGCCATTTTGTCAAGATTCTCTACTCATTTCGTCAGATTCTAAATCGTAATCAAAACTATGTATGTACATAATTATTATTGTATCGGTATTGTGCATTGCTCTTAGACTGCACCATTTTACTGTACTGCAACCTCCAGCGTTGGGTATCAAGCTCATACACCCACACAGTACGGATAGTGCACAGTCCATATATATTATTTGTCCGTGGAATATGAACCTATAATGTGTAGGTATCTAGTATAGAGAAGAGTAGAGTATCCAGTAGCTCCGAGCATCACATCTTTTATTCCGGTTCAGTCGTGTTATATAACACCGGTAGGTAGACTTAAGACTGAGAGCAGAGCAAACCGAGTTCTGTGTTGGATAGAGGAGGAGGGGGGCGGGTGAAGGGGGATGTTGAGGTACGCTTATCCAACACACACATACACACACATGTGGAGCTATAGCGGCAGAATGTTCCGACAGGCGGGTCTGTGATTAGCGCGGCGCACGGGACACGAGCGAGTGCCAAAAGGGTGATGTTCTATTCATTTCGATCGGGACAGTTAATATAATTTTGAATAACGATATTTTATCTAATATTTATTTAAGATTGATGTTTTTTGTATTACCCACAAACAGGCGTTGCCTCGTGGGATTTCTCTTTGTTTATGTATTTACTTAATTATTGTATAACTTTTTATACGTCAAGTAATTATGTATTTAAAACATTTCGTGCACAATGGTGGATTTTTTGCCAAATGACAATATTTTCCAACCAACCACATTTATTTGGCGAAGCAAATTGTTTTAATGACACGTACCAATTTATATTAATAAAATATATAATGAAACATATATAAAAACACGGAGAGGGGGGGACAAGGATAGGATTAGGAGACAAAATTAAGTGTTATGTGTAAGGAAATGATTCCTCAGATTTCTTTTGAAGGTGGGAAGTGTTGAAACTCGAAGTTGCGATGGGATGTGATTCCAAAGTCGGGCTGCATGTACGGGGAAATATGTGGTTAAAATGGATGTATTGTGTATTTCTTTATATTATTTTGTTTATTATAAGGAAAATTAAAGAATTCTTTAATTTATTTATCTAATATTTCAAAATATATCATGTGACATTTAATTAAATCGTGAATGTATGTGAGTACGAACTTTTCAGCAAAATTTAATTTCAGAATAGGGCAGTTTGGACATCTGCCGATCAGTAAAAAATATCAAAATATATGTTCTACGCAGCTCACGATGTTTTTCAAGATGTTTGCTGATATCAACATACATGTTAAAGAGATCTGTTTGGCATTAGTGTTGGTAATGGGGTGGTAAATCAGTCGGTCTTGTTAGCACCTGCAGAGCCAAGCGTTCTTGGTTAACATTTTTAGGGCACAAATTATGACTTCCCTACACCCCCCCCCCTCCGAGAATTTTTTATAGAAAAAAGGGTCGTTTCAAATTCATTTTTCAAAAGATTTCTATTGAAGTTGTATTACGCATCTAGAGAACGAAAAAAAATGTAAAATACATAAAATGAGGTCTATATAAAATTTGATCTACATAGAAGGCGGTCTATGGAAGATCAATAAATAAAATGAGGTCTATACAAAATGTGATCAGTGACAGAACAACGTTTTCTCGGGCACACTAGATTATTATAGTTTATAAGTTCACATTTACATATTGGTAAATATTCCACCTTGAAGTGAAATTTTTTATGGCATATTAATTCTGTATACTAGGCAACATCTTGTTGTGGCGGCACGGCGCCTAGGGACTGTCCTGTCAAATGGATGCATACGCTTCATAGCGTCCAATCAGCGAGCATCGATTTTTCTGGAATTTCGCGCTAGGGGAGTATTTAATTAAATACACATGCGACGCACTTCAGAGCCAATCTCTCCTATGTCTTGTTAATTTTGTGTTTATTATTTAGTGAATTTATATTGTACGTCTGAAAATTTGTAACTAAAATATAGTATTTAATATCGTGAGTAATCTTTAATTTCTCTATACTAAATTATTACGAACCTGGTACTTTCATATAAAGTAACTAAATGAAGATTGGATAAATTCAATTAATGTATTTTAAATAAGTTAACGTCTGTGAGTGTCAATATATGAAGATTTAATTAAATTCCGACCTAATTCTAAACTCGAATAATTTACCTATGTTGCAAGTATTTCAACTCAACTTTTATAAAATGTTAAAAACTTAGATAAAATGCCATTCAATTCAAATATAATCATCGTTGTTTTATTTTTTAATTGCTTCCTTCTAGTTGCTCTGTGATAGATTTTCAATCAAAAAGCGTGATTATTTCGATAAAACAAAAATGATGCGACGTCACCCTACATACTTCGCAGCAGTTCACAACGGTGGCGGCCTCCTTCACTCGAACTGACGCCGACTGTGGGTCGGCCCGCCGCGCCGTATCTATATTACGTAGGTAGGTAGAAGGTACAGACCTACTCACTTTACCATGCTCACGTCATGGCCCGCGCCCGCATAGTGGGGTGGTATGAGGTGGGTACGTTAGCTATAATATAACGTGCGGAATGGACAGGAGACGGCAGGCAGGCAAGGCAGGGGGGGGGGAGGGTTAGAATTGTACTGAACAAGGCCCGCGACTGGATGTAGTGTCGAGTTCATTTGTCGTTTTTGCCTTCGGAGTTTTGCGCGCGTGTACCATTGTATTATATTTATTTTTATGTTCCACTCATCCACTTTGATTTATGCGCTCCTAATACCGATTGAGCAATTTTTGTCCGATCTTGTTCTCTTGATTTTTTAAATCAAAATCAGATTATGATCGACATACATCAATTTTACCCATGATAATCTAAATTTCAACAATAAAAAATCGTTTAGATCTATCTAAGTTTAGTATGAAATTGTCATTATTTTTTCTATTCAGGATTTCTGAATAATCCTTAATCAACTTCAGTATGCATGCTCGTTTCTATAAAAAGCTCATTCGTGTAAATGGAATTTAATTATAAAAATTTTATTTGGACTCAATAATTTCAAGAAAGTGTTTTTATATTATGTCTATTTTAAGACTATTTAACAAGAAAGGAGTATTACTCTTAAGATTTTGAAACAGGGAAATAAAAATGTCCCAATTTTAGAGAAGCGATGAAAGTCAGAACACGAATGTGTGGCGTTTGTTTATCTTTGCCACATACTTTACTCACCACACGGCAATGATGATAGTAGTATTTTGTACTGGCTGGTCTGTAAAACGATCCTTTCACATTTATGTTTTCCTGGTAGCCGGCAACACACTTTTGACGTAACTCCCGTAACTTACGCGCGATTTCATCATAACAGATTCATCGTGTGATCATCGTGGTGAGTGAGCCCGCGGACTGCAAGTTGGCCCATACAAAATTCATACCTATACTTGAGTTATAGTATAAAGGCTGATTTTTTGTTGGTAAAAGAATACCACAGCAGGTAACAAATATAGGCAACGCTTCATACTAACTTAAATTTTCAAAAATTTTCAACTTTGTTATTTTCGAAATCAATCACTTATCAGGGTTCTTATTTATTATTATCCAATCTTTGTTACGCTGTGGTATCCTATGACGTAAATTTGGAAAAATACAGAAAATATGACGTGAATTTGGCTGTCGCTGGCACTTGATCTAATATTTTGTTATTTATAGGCTTGGTCCTAAACTGGGTATACAGAGAAAACAGAATGTTTAAAAATATGTTTAGTATTTTGAGATAGTTTGAACACGATTTTACGCATTATTATAAGAAGAACGAAAGAACATTTAGAAGGGGTCGACCCCAAACAGGTTGAAGACGTTCTATTAAAAAGAAAATACCAGTGTAGAGAACCTTTATTATGTACAACAATGTACAACGTTTTAAACCAACCTGTTTAATTCAACGCTTCTAAAAAGAAATAATTGCAATCGTTTTACTGTTGAAATGAAAAATATGTGTCATTAAAATTACAAAACCTTCAGAAATTAGAGTTGTCAGGAGTATGAATCCTACACGATGCATGGTGCAATATTGTAAGAACTTCATTTCCAGATTGCTCCTTTCTTGTTTCCTCTTCCTTGCTAATTGATGCCTTTATACCTAGGTACATGGTTATTTTATCTTTCATTTAATTTATGCATAATTTGTTGTACATTTCTTTATTAATTGTTTTCTTCTTTTACATACATACTACTATAAATGTAAATGATCAATTTAATGACTCTTTTGACTTATATGATTTTACCGACCACCTATATAACAAATTAGATACTTAATTTGTGTTTTCGACGGATTTTGGATAGATTTATAAATGCTTAATTTCGATTCAGACTGTCAGTTCAAGAATATTTTCCTTCCAACCGGTATAATTTTGTAAGGTTAGGTAGGTTATGTTATAGTCTGTAGCACACTAGCTAAATAAAGTATATTTTTGCCAAAGTCCAATTAGGCGGTACAATCTGCGGTTGTGGTGACATCTGGCGGCGGCCGCGGTCATTAGCGCCGCGCGCAGGGACGTACCTAGTTTCGTTAGGAGTTTTTACATAATAATTATATACGAAGGGTGCCTCCGAGCTGGGTCGCAATTTGAGGGTACTTTTTATAACACTAGTTGCATGTAACACATGAGATCCCACTGTCGATAGCTATAGTAGGTATATATAGTTGTGATGAGTTAAGAAAACGTATCGAACTATAAACGAATATTTTAAGATATTTGTTTCTACAGAGTAATATTACTCTGTGTTTGTTTCATATACAAAACATGTTTATGGGTTTATTACAATTTTATGGCTTCAAAGAACTGAGATGTCACTGTATATTTTCTGATTTATTTCTGTTAATTCTTTTGCATTTAATAACACGAAACATTAGACCAAATTGGAAAAGTACTGCCTCAGAAAAAGTTCGTTTAGTGAAGCGGTAAATTTCCAAATAGGAACAATTTTACATAGAATGTTTATTACTTATAGACTCATTTTTAGAGTATGGTTACTTTTTTGTTATTATTATTTGTAACAATGATGGAAAATATAAACTTTATTTTATTTCATGTATGTCAGGATAGGATTGTATGGAGGTCGGTCCTTTTTTCCTACCCAGAATATGTTAATAGCTTAATGGTATGTAAGGAGATGAATTATGAAACTATTGAGATTATTGTGAATTTTGCCAAATTGTATGAAACGATGTCTTTTTTTAAAAATTGTTAAAAAAACTTTGAGATGTAGATAGGTACCTACTTACTACTATAATGTACGTATTTTTTATAGAAAATTAAATTACCTAGTTGGGGTGTTTCGACGTTTTTAATATATTTAAAATAACTGAGATAAATTTGTCTATTTTCATACAAATTTTGAGCGTTTTAGCTTTTATAGCTTTTGAGATATGTGGAAATATAAAATAAAAATTCAAATGTTGATAGCCCCTGAATGACTTTGATTTCAATTCTGACTATAAATGTTTTGTGTGCTTAAAACTTTTTGAAATTTCGGGCTCTGTGCATCAAGCGGATCAAAAGTTATAAGGGGACACAGACACACTACTCCGAAAATGTTCTACTCCGAATTCTGAGTTCATCCACATAAATAACATAATATATGCTGCGAAGTCTCTAAGTTTGTGTTTCAGTGGGGTTGACTTCAAAGTTGGAAATACCACGCAAAAAAACCACTACTGTATACAAATTCTCTCACACTGGACTAAGGACAATGCTGTCGATTTGTTAAGAAAAATAAATTCCCTTGTACAAATCAGACAGTTAGAAAATATTTTCACACGAATCAACACAATCACCTAGGTATATAATTTCATAAAATAACACTATTTATTCCTTCGTCTCTCGCTGTAAATAGTGGAAAATTTGTCGCCAAATATCTTGAACTTTTAGCCGAGAAGGGGGGGCCGATTTACACGTAAACCAACGAAGCAAAAATACACAAATTTTCGCTCTGCGCAACCGGAAGCTCGTTCGAGATGTTTGGCGGAAAATTATACCTATCTAGTATATACCAGTATAAGAGGATATCACAAATAAACTGTCAGATTTAATTGAGAATCATCAATGTTTCTGACTCAAAGTTTTTTGTCCTAAGCGTTCTCAATTCTAATACAATGATTCTGCTTTCTTTATTCGTCTTCTGCCAAATCCACATACTTACCTACCTATAGAAAAACTAAGGTCGTAATTCTAAATATTTACCTGCAGGTAATGGAACTGAAAAATACAATTATCATTTGTTTTTTATAATCCAGGGTTAGTAATCCAGTGGTCGCGAGTTCGAATCCTGCCTCGACCGATCTCGTTCACCTATAGGACAAGCATTTATGCTTAGTTTAGGGAACGTAGGAAGATGTATATGTACTTGTTTAACAAGGACATATTCATTTAAAAAAAAAAAAAATGTTAGTTGTACTCAATAAATACTATGATAAATAAATGAAAAGCTTTATAACTTTAGGCTTTTAATATTTCTCATCGATACCTACTCTTTGATACTGTAGTGTTCGAGCATTTGCCACAACAAACCCTATCCAACTTAAGAGGCTATAGTAGGCTATACATTATATTTTGAAAATAATTTCCCTAATACCCTCAAAAGATACGTCTTTGAAATAAGGAACAGTTTGTATGTACATCTTTAATCTATTGCATGATTTTTTTGAATTTTGAATTTGTTTAATACTTTTCTTGTAAAATTAGTTTTAGTAAAACCCTTTTTTATTTTTTTACTGTAAGTAACTAAAAAACTACAAGGCCTATGAAGTATATTTTTACTTTATTCGATAGAGAATATGAAAATCTACCGGCTGAATTTTTTATTATTATAAAATTTCAATGACTCTTCTTGCTATTTAAAAAAAACCTCTAAATTTTACCATTTTCGCACGATAAAATGTTGTATATCACATATCAGGTGATATACAATATTTTCTCGTGTTTCATACATTAGAAGCTAATTTAGTGTGCATTTTTGCGTACATCCGTATATCCAGGGTATAGTAGGGCCTTAAGGTGTCAACTATCGTTGAGCCCATTGTTCATTGCTTTATTCACCGATTCTTGGTCTAATATTTTATAATGGTGGTACAGTCAATGGATTGATTTCACAACACTAAATAAATGTATATTTTCTTACTCCATTTGTCATTTATGGAGTCGCAAACTTTTGATGTTTATATTCCTTTTCATTTTTACAGAGATTATACAGATTTTTTTAATTAGCTGGAATGTTAATTGAAATAAATAAAGGAAAATTGAGTAGAATTGAGTATTTTTTTAGTGTTACACTTGAATGGGAAACATTTAAAAACTATATTTTTCTTCAGGAATTAAATAGATAAGATATATCAAGTAGCACCTAACAGTTCTATTAAGTTTTGATAAACTCATTAATGGGATGAAAAAAACTCTTATTGAATTCACGTCGAATTGATAATCCTCTTCCATTTATGTTGTAGAAGAATGATCAAAAGACGAATTATCCGACGCCACAAAAAGTGAAGTGTACCTACCTACTAGAACCGCATCTCCTTTAAAACCCTTTTAAATCCTGTAGTCACATGTAATTTATAATGCCATTTATTCTCTGTATGCGGCTAGATTCATGTTTACGTACCTGCGTATATAAAATAATATATATGAAATACGATAAAATTTGGATTGTTATCGGAAAAAAAGTAGTACGCCGCTGACCTTGTCTGTCTGTCGGCGTCGGATAAATGGAATTATTGTGGAATATAAATTGCGAGGCGAGAGAAAATATAGCTCTCGGCGCGCGTTTACTACCGCGATGATACGTCGCTCTGTTCTGGGCCACTGGTGGGTGTAGGGAGCGTGGAGAATGTGGAGGAGATGGATGGGGGAGGATTCTGACACCGACCCTAGAGCAGAGCCGCCTTCTTAACAACTCTCCTTTCTCACACCCACCACGCCACTCTCTCAATGGCACGCAATCAAAATGTCCAACCGTAACTTTAAGTTTTTGTGATTCCGGTCGAAAATTTCGTATAACTCGTCTGATTTCAATTATTTTTATTTTATTATTTTTGTTAGTGTCATTTCAGCACCGTCTAATCTTCGGAGCGTAATCATCCATGAACTGTTTTTGTCTTTTATTACAGTAATTCTTTAATCCTCAAATAAGTTCTACGTCCAGGATAATTTTTAAGGTTCATCAACCTATTTCTTATTATTTTATTTATCTATCTTGAGTAGGTATAGGACGCATAGTGAAATCAGCTATTATGAAGATGTTTAGTAGGATTTTTTCAACATCTCCAAATTTGCAGTTAATTCTTTATGGACACATTTTGACGTTTAGGATTTAAATAAACGAATTTGTGTTAGCTACTTATGGGTATTTTATGTCCATCAAATACAGAGCACATCCTCCCTAATGGTATAAGTCTGTCCAGACGTATATAGGTGCGATTCAGCTCTGAAATTATAAAGTAGGTAGGCATAAAAAATAATTTTATCGATTCACTATTCATGAAGGATAGCGTTTGTTGCATGATTTTTGCGGATTTGCAAATAGCCATTTATTGGCTAAGAACGTAGAACATACTGTCGAGCAATATCGAGCTGTTGGATTGTTATTATGTATTAGTAATTTCTTATTTCAATGGTTCTACCCCTCCATAGCTCATATTAAGCCTTGGCTTCGATCAATCCTCGCCTTCAACTCCTTCCGTTACCTACTGTTAGTAATTTACGACCAGGTTGATTAAGGATGACTACGAGTATACTTCAACCTTTAGATTTGTTGCAATTATGTCGTGGAGTTCACTCGTAAATCTACTCTAGTTATGTGAAGTTAAATTAATTATTTCTGCATATTTTTTTTTGAAAATTTAAACATCCATCGGCTTGATGTGGATATTGGTAGTTGTCAGTTTATATTTTATTAGTTTATATTATTGTTAGCCTGATGTAAACATTGTTGAGAAAGTGCAGCACCCCTTAAATAATAATTTGGTCCAGAAGGCATTGTACGATACTAGTTTATAACTGCACCAAAGCTGGCATATTTGATTTTCATCTCAAATCTGCAACTGCAACTAATGAATGTGTTAGTTTATTGAGTCGTCTTTTTTATATTAGCTTCATCATCTTGTCATCGTTGAGAATAATATATGTATAAGATATTTTATTATTTATATTTCTTTTCTCAAAAACGGAGAAAAAACATCTTGCCACGCGGTGTGTTTAAATGTATATATTATGTATTATATTTCAGTACCTACATATAATATTTAGGAGATAATGAATCGACCGACGGTCATTCACTCGATTATTGTAATTAAAGCAGTGTTGCGAGTGTAGGTATATTTTGCATCAAAACGTGTAAGAGGAAATACATGACAATATATTGGTGAGTTTCAGATTCCTTCAAATTTATACAGGCTACATTAGTTTCCGTGGCGTATTAAACCTTCTCTAAGACACAATGAAATATATTACACAATATATGACATTTCTGGGTACTTACTTACTTCCGATGGCCATACAACTCCGGTAGAGCTTTAGCCTCCTGAACAATAGCTTTCCAAGCCTTCCTGTCAGCTGCAGTGGACTCCCAGTCATCACAATCATTCAGCACGTTCAGATCTCGGGTAACATTGTCCATCAATCTCTGCCTTGGTCTTCCCAGGGGTCTCTTGCCCACAGGGTTATTTTGCAAAATACGTTTTGTTTCTGGGTAGCTAAAATTTTTCCTACCGATATCTGAAATGCATTTCTTTATCGAAAAGGCTCTTTCATCTAGAATATTCAGACATATATCACAGAAGAGTATAAATTGACATGCTGTTTTTATTAAATAGCAACATCATCTTCACCAGCCTATATTTGCGTACTGCAGGACATAAACTACAAATCTTCGCGTTGCTTTGCAACTCCCATCTGCTGGGACCTGGGATATGTAAACAGCAATATCTACCACCATCTTATGTATGTCGTGTACTGATAATTTATACGGTGCCTTGTTGACTGTCACAGGATTTCCATTGAGTTCCATTTAGTGAACAATTTTAAAGATCTCTGTCACATAACACAAAAAGATGTAAAGTAGTTGACCGTCTACGGGTGTTGATTGTTCTTATTACACCATAACGCTGAGATTGACCATCTATAATAATAGAAAAACTGCATCTAAATTATCTATAGATAATTTAGATGCAGTTTTTCTATTATTCGTTATAGCGTATTCTGCGAAGGGGACGATTAAAGTCTCTCTCCTATAGTATATGCTGAGCGGGTAGTTGTGGAAGTAGCGAGTATCGATGCCACAGAATACAAAGCTGCCCTTAATGTGCTCAATACATTATAAGTTCACAGCGGTGTTGGAGTTTCAGAGTATGGTCAATATTTTCTGCCCATTGAATCATTGTTCATAAATTATATTAATGTATGTTTTCCCAAATGGCCTTTCTGCCCTTTCTCGCTCTATTCGAACAATAGAATAATGTGGATAGAAATCTAAGATACAGTAGACCATGTTAGGACCAATTTAAAGGTATAGGTATAATATATTAAACTTTTAGAAATAGAACTTTTGATTTTTAGCGATTGTTTAGATTGTACAACTGCATAATTTATTATATTGGTTAAATCATACTAGATTTATTCATGATTTATTTAAATCCTTATTTTTAATAGGACGACCGTTTCTTCCATTTTATTTATATAAGAAAGAAATAGCCAAAATCATAGAATAATAAATGTAGTATAATTACTCAAACACGAATATTGTATAAACCTACTTGTATAAGTAAAAATATAGTTATTCTAAAAAGTTTTAAGAGGGCATATAACAAATCTAGTGATTGAAAACATGATACATTCATCATCCATCAGTGTCGTCTTCCTTATTGAATTACTAAGGGTCGTCATCATCATGTTGTGTATTGTAGTCCTCCATTTCTCCCGACATACCGCCGCAGTCCTCATTGTTCCAACCACCGATGGATGTACCAGTGATACATATACCTACATATTAAAACCGCCTAATACACTATGAATAAGCTATGTGTTCGCAAGGACAACTATCGCGTACGTTAAATGAATTTATATACGTGATATTAAATGACCGGGAATCCAAAATTTGTTGATTTTTTGGGACATTTTCAAATTAAATGCAGCTATTATAAAGGTTTTTTTGGGTTGGAGTCTGCATTTTAAGAACAAACAAAAACAAGGTCATTCACTTTGATTTAATGCGCTTTTTATTTCACTACGAAATATAGTTATATAGTAATTTTTAAAATGCTTAAAAAAAGAATTATATTAAATATTTTTTTGGGGAAATTGTGTTGAATTTTAAAATTGTGTGATGAACATTCACTAGAGAAATGTTGAAAATATTTATGGTATTTTTTTAGAAACACTGTTTAATGTTTTTGATTTCAAATTGGGTCGTTTTAGGTTTATATGCCCTCTTAATACATCATGAGAGTTCACAGCGATACATTTTTTGTCAACATCTGTGATCACTGCCACTCCCGCCAATTTAAGAAAACTAAAACATGAGCGTTTCACGAATGTCATCTCTGTTAATATCATGGGCTCCTGGTATTAAATGTCGACTTACGTGGTGTCAGACGGTGGATTCTCGTTTATTTTCTCTTATTATTATTATGGAATCAAATTTCTAAAATACATCATAAAATTAATACTGTTTCTAAAGAAATAAAAGTATTTTCACCATGTTTTAGTGAATATTACACAATTTTAAAATTTAGAAAAATATCCCATAAGAGTATTCCTTTTTACATTTTTTTAAATTACTGCCTATACATATTTTGTCGTGCCTTATTGCCACTTAGTACACACTGTATTATCCGGTTTGTTGGAAGAAATTGCTGTTTGGCAATGTGGTTGCCAGTGTAGGTACAGAAAGTTACAAAAAAATAAATAGTTAATTCAACATTTAATTAATTTTAAACACAGTCTTAATCCTTCATAAATACGGGATATAACAGCTGATCTTAGAGGAAAGGTTGAAGGTCGACTAGATGTTGGACGAAGCCAGATGTCATAGATTAACAATATCCTCGAATGCACTGGAATGTTCGACATCTTTTTGAATTAGTGTGGGATAGAAAGGCCTACGTTCAGGTTGGGGGAACCTGATATGGTTCGACAAGAAGAATATGAATAATTGTGAGTTTTTTTATTAAAAAGTCACAGAATTATTTAACTACTTAATTGCCAGATTTTTTGAAAAAATAATTAAAATCGGCATCAGCAGCAGAATCCGCTGATACAAAGACAACAACAACTCTAATACAAAGTAATAAAAAAATGTAAAATACAATTCAATAAATATGGTAAAAGTTACTTTTTATGAAATATGAATAAATTTAAAATATTACAACAATAATGGTGCAAATACTTTGCTAAATACTACTTGATGAGTATAACTTAACCCTACTATTTTCGAGAGCGCACTCCTCCCATCCACAGGTGTATTATTATATCGTAGCAAAGTATGCACCATTATTATTGTAATCATGGACTAAGTTACCGTCAAATCCATCAACTTTAAAATATTTATATAGAGATATAAGATAACTACGATGGCTGTGATTTTTTTATGTACCTACATAATCAATATTACAAAATGGAAACCCAAAGGGCAACAAAATGGATCATTAGTGAAACAAATTTACGCATCATTTTTTTATTCAATGATGTAATTAAAAGCAATGTGTGTGCGGGTGGTTCTAAGAAAGCAAGATTTTGCTGATGTTCTTCTTCCTGGCACTGTCCAAACTTACTGCCTACCTATATTGGCTATTGGGGTCAGTTCTTCTCGTCATCAGGCTGTATAGTCTGCGGTTTTATGTATCGCTTACATACAAGTCGTTTGAAGGATCTTTGAGAACTTGTTTATCCAGGTGTTATTTGGTTTTCCTCTGGATAATAAACGTGGAAGATTAATATTTATAGCCTTATTTACGGTATTATCACTAAAGGGAACTTTCTGAATTTCGAGCATAAGTATTGCATGTATTATAAGAATTATTATATAGAGACATGTAATATTATGTACACATAGAAGCAAACCGGATACAACCAAACATATACAAAGTGGATTCATGATAACTTTACGTATAGGGGTTGGTTGTCGCGGTCAGAGCCGATATATATGAAAAATGTACAATACATATTATAGGTATCATAGCCCCATAACATACATATGTACATAATACCCTGGATGTAATTCAGCAGTTGAGTCTGAAATGACACAGATGCTGCATTTTTTGTTTGTACATCGTACATATTAAGTTTCCAGTTTGCTTTGAATTCAAGTAACTCTAGCAATTAGGTTTTACCTACATAATAATACTTACTAGAAAAGAATATATAGAATAGAATATTGAACATTTTATTTGTATTCCGTGACTGTCATAGCGGGTTGTTTAACCTTAAAGTCAAATTAATTATTGCTTTCGAATCGGCTCCAAAAACCAAGGGAAAGGTCCAGAATTAATGTACGGCAGCGAAGTATGGCCAACTAAAAGACTCACGAACAAAACCTTCATACAACAGATATGCGTATGTTGCGATGGTCGGGAGAAGTCACACTAAAAGACAAGTTCCGAAATGAATCCGTCAAGGGAAGCTTTGCCCTATATCTAAGAAGATAACAGATGCCAAACTTAGATTGTTTGGCCATATAATAAGAAGGGAGGATGAACACGTGGTGAAGAAGTGCCTTTCCATGGCTACTGAGAGGAGAGGGAGGGGAAGGCCCCATATTACCTGGCTGGCGAATGTCCAAATGGACATAAAGATACTGGGAAAGATAGGGATCTTTAGTGAATGAGGAGGGGATTGTTGGATTGTGTATTAGAATTTAAGAACATCTTTATCTGTTTTTGTTAATGTTGTAATTGTAAAGTGTCATGAAAAATATCTGTATGTTTGAAATGTGTATTATAATCTCGCTGAATTCTAAGTATCTGTAATTAGTGTGGCAAATAGCTTCTGTTAACAACAGTTTAACAATTTAAAGTATTAAAACTTCTGAAGGACACGAAACCATGTATCGGGTGTGATTAAGAAGAATAATAACATGAAATAATGTTTTTTATTGAAGGTTTGAAGGGTGTAATATTTGAATAAAATGGTACTTTTAAGATAATATTTTTAGATGTATGAGTATACCTAGAAAGGAGGGTTGGTTGTTAGAGTTTCGTGTCTTCATAGTTAACAGGGTATGTATAATGGATGGTTATATATGGTATAGGCGCAGCGCAGCCACTCTGCCGCGCCCCGGGCTTCTCTGTGTACAAGGGCTGTCAAGTGGTTGGAGCCGGGGAGAAGAGGGAGGCAGAGGTATAGAAAACACGCCGGTGGCATCACGCTGACATCGCTATTATATCAGTCCCGCAACTAGAAATATCTCGCTAAATCATCTATGGAAGCTAACGTTTAGTGTAAAAAGGGATGCGACTGGTAAAATTTTGCATCGATTTCGCCTGTACCCGTCTGAGGGCATTTCTGCTGAGTGTAACCTATAATGCACGTTGTTGGCGTGTCGCACTTAGATTAAATTCCCACGGATGCCCACCCCCTTCCTCCTAACTCACTCTTCCGCCCTGGTAACGAGTGGATCGCGAAACACCTCGTGTGCAAAACTCATTTAGCGTTCGTTCCGTTCCCGATTTTCCCGCCCGTCGCTTGCCGCTCGCTTTGCTCGCTCGGGTGGAAGGATTTTGTATAATTTTCATGTTTCGTTTTTGATTTCTTAGCAACACCTGCAAGAATTCCTTGCCTCGGAGAGCTTGGAGGTTGAATATTGAATGAGAGTGTACTCCTGTGTACCTCTCAAATTATCGTCGTGGAATGGGAAACGTCTGTCTCCATCTCAACTTGTAAAGCGCATATTTTAATAAGACCCGACCCAAATCCGAAATTTTAAGGTTTTTCACATTTTATTTTGTTTCACTCTTTTGACAGATAAAACAAGTGGATCGTGGCCAACCCTTAATAATAATAATAATAAGGACAATTTATAAAGCGCCGTTTAGTGACAACCGTGGTCACCTCAAGGGCGCTTTCAGTTTGCAAAAAAAAAATTTAAAATTTAAAATTAGTCCTATAGCTAACACATTGAAAATGGTGAAACATAAAACTTAAAAAAATACAATCAGTTAAAATTAAGTTAAAATTAGTCCTATAGCTAACACATTGAAAATGGTGAAATATAAAACTTAAAAAAATACCTAGAAATCACAAATTAATCTTGTTACATAATCCAGATGAAATTAATTATAAAAATAGTCGATTCAAAGTAAACTGGCATAATATTTAGTACACATAATATTATTGAACGGATGAAGGACAATCTGGATACGACTTGCGGAAAAGATGAGTTTTTAATTTCTTCTTGAATTCATTGATATTTTCGGCACATCTTATATCCATTGGAAGATTGTTCCATGACTTTGGTCCAGAAACGCCAAAAGATCGATATAGGTATTTTGTCTTATTTGTGAGATTGGTTTCTACTAGTTTTTTATTGGATTGGGTCATTGATCTTAGCGTACTTTGTTTATTGTTAGGTGAAAATGGAACACAAAGTTCCGATATATATTCCGGGGCCATGCTATTGAGTGCTTTAAAGACAAGGAGACATGTTTTAAATTCTATACGTTCTGGGCTCTTCAGCCAATGAAGTTTGTGAAGTGTTGGTGAGATATGCGAGAAACGATCAATCTGGTAAATATAACGGGCTGCTGCATTGAGGATGAGTTGTATTCTATGGATTTGGTATTGCGGTAAGTGTGCTAATATGGCGTTACAATAATCTACACGGGAAACTATTAAAGAATTTATAAGGACCTTAGCAGCATTTGTCGAGAGACACCTTCGAATAGGTCTAAGTTGTCTGAGAAAGTAACAACTTTGTCTGACTATGGAAGAAATGTGTTTATCCATAGAGAGTGCACTGTCGATATGTATACCAAGAAATTTTACGCAGTTAGAAGGAGTAATTTCGACATTTTGAATTAAAATGGGGTCATTATTTATGTATTGTTGCCTGCGAGGTGAGGCAAGCCAAAGGAACTCAGTTTTTGTTGGGTTCAGTTTTAGCTTGTTCTTACACATCCAGGTGGATATCTGATTTAAATCTCCACTACATAGTAAGTGTACCTACCTTAAGTGTACATTGACAATACCTCAATGCATTATTATGTAGAACATTTATATCAGATTCGTAAAAAAATATTACTTTCCCAGAAGACATTTTTTACTCCTCACTAACACAAGGTGATATAGTGGGGAGTTATGATTTCGCAATTTTTAAGGGTATTTTTTTTTTTGCAGATTATCAACTAGTATCATGCTGAGATTGTATTCTGAAAGTTTCATCACAATGTATCTGTGTGTGTGTGCTATGTGCTATGTACGGCGTGTTCATTTTACTTTATCGATTATAGACTAAAGTACTCATTCGATTCTATTCAAATTTTGCAAATTTGTATATCTTATGCTCACTTAGATCCCATTAGATTTTGAACGATATATGAATAGTGCTTCTCAATTTTTTTAACTGTCAAATATTTCAAAGTGACCCCAAGCTCGGGAAACTTAAAATTTGAAATTTTTATTTTCAAATAGGTAAAAAGGCTCATCACTTTCATAAAATGGCATTAAAGAAATATCAACTTTTCATAATAAAATAAAAAAATAAATAAACAAACTCATTTTATAAAATCGCTGAAAATTTTCCATACAAAATTTGAGTATGGAACATCTTTGACTAGGTATGTACCAAAGACCTTATAATAATATATACTGACTAAAGGTAATATATTAACATTATTATTGTGAAATTTTCTCTGTTTATGTTAAATTATTATTTAATTTTACTCTTTTACATCATTTTTCATAATATCTTATATGAATATTAGGAAAATGTTTATTTTATCAGTTTTTTTTAGAAACCGGACGTCATGAGAGTTTATTTTCTAGGAATATACTAGTTACAAATAAATATTTTGTGTTTTTTTACATACATACTATCATGCCTTGTTCATATTGAGGTAGGCAGAGAGAACCGAGCGCCATACTTTCCTATCCTGATATACTTTTCTCGCTTCACTTAATCCAAACATTGCCTCATGCACACTCTCCTACTATCTACACTTCAGATTCCATTCATGGGATTTAAATGAATCTTTCTCGACCGAACTCTATCTCTTATTCCGCATCTTTTAGCCATGTATAATTTTTTTGTCAACCGTTCTTCATCTGTTCTTTCTATGTGGCCGAACCACTTCAGGACATATATTATATTTTTATCTTGCATGTGGCGTCCTTTTCCAACATACATTCTGTTCTTGTGCTTACTTTTTTTTATTTAATCACACATCGTCTTATTACACATTTGTCTGAGAGACCTCATTTCAACGGCAGTTATTCTACTTGGGAAACTTGATGTTTTACTATGTTGTTTTAAAAAATATATAAAAAGGACATTATTTACATTGAATTACATTCATGTATTCTCAATGTAACATAAAGAAATTTTGTTTATAAAAAAATAACATAACAAATAATATTCATCAATTACTACTTGTATAGACTTATATTGATTTTTGAAATCATAATATTGTGTATTTTCATCATGAGTAACAAACAACTATATTTTTCCAGACCAGCCATAACATGTCATGCATAGAAAACTTTCATATTACTATATATAATTTATATTTCACAAAGTATGCTTTTGAAAAATTTCTTTTAGAATTTTTGGTTAATTGTCTTAAAATTATGCACAAAAGCTAAAGAAATATTTCATGGTATTAGTTAAAGCAGCACTTCAGAGATCAAGTGAATTTTTTTTCCTATATTATGTTTAGTATTGTATATTAAAAGTGTTCTTTGATTGACCAGACTCTATTGAGCAGTCTCTCTCGCACCCACACATTTACAGATCTATGTCACTGTGCACTGCGAGCTCAGGAGATTAGTCTGTGTATAATAAATCATTAAATTTGAGTGACTTTAAATATATATATTTGTAAAATACAAATAGAATAATGTTTATAAAGAAATGCTTTCATTCATAAGCAAAATTTGAATGAAAAACAGCTTTTGTTATACTGAATGAGGGCAATATAGAAATATTATTTTCAATATTTGTCTTCTTTGTAGTAAATCATTTGTCTAATTTATTATATTTATAAAATTTCTCATACCTAATGTATGTGATTCTTATACATACCATAATGCCATGATCCTCACATGGTAGACAGAGAAAACTGAATGCCACATATCTTGACACACAATCATCGCCTCGTCAACATTCATACATCTTCTTATACATGTTTATCTGTTCTTCACGCTTCTAACCTTTTCGTCTTTCAAAATACCATTCACATGGTCATGCCATCCCTTTCTTGGGCGGCACTGATTTCTCATTTCATTCCTATGCGCATTGTATATTTTCTTCGTCAGGCATTCCTCATTCATTCTCCCCATCTTCTTCTTCTTCTTCTTTAGCCGTCTCTCCACTGCTGGATGTAGGCCTCTTCAAAATCCTTCCATTTATTTCGGTCCATGGCTCGTCTCGGCCAGTTTCTACCCGCAACAGGGACAATATCGTCCGCCCATCTTTTCATCGGTCGACCTATTCCCCGTTTATTTCCCCATGGTCTCCACCTCATAACTCTGGGTGCCCATCTCTCTGTTCCCTGTCTAGCAACGTGACCTGCCCATTGCCACTTTAATCTTGCTACATGGTCCATAATGTCGACAACCTTGGTCTGGCGTCTGATCTCTTCATTTCTTATTTTATTTCTCAGACTTATGCCTAACATTTGCCTCTCCATGGATCGCTGTGCGCATTTAAGTTTGTATGTGGTGTTGGCAGTCAATGTCATCGTTTCTAGACCATACGTCATCACAGGGAGGACACACGATTCAAAAACTCTTCATTTCAAATTAATGGGGATTTCTTTGTTTTTTAGGACATGCTGGAGTTTGCCGAAAGCAGCCCAGCCGAGACCAATCCTTCTAGGTATTTCCGCTGTTTGGTTTTCCTTCCCTAATGTGATTTTCTGCCCAAGATAAATATACTCGTCTACAGCTTCAATCGTTTTGTTGTCGATTTTTAAGCTGTTGCTGGATGAACTCATTATTTTCGTTTTATTTATATTCATCTCCAGGCCAATCTTTAGGGAAGCTTCGTGCAGATCTTTGATCATGCCACTTAATTCTGCCAGATCTTCACTTACAAGAACTATGTCATCAGCAAATCTGAGATGGGTCAGATACATGCCATTTATTTTTATACCCTTTTTTTCCCAATTTAAAGTTTTAAAAACATTTTCCAGGGCAACAGTAAATAGTTTGGGAGAAATGGTGTCTCCCTGTCTGACGCCTCTACAAATTTTTACTTTTTCCGTTTTTGTTTCTTCGTCAATTTTTACAACCATTGTGGCATGGTCATATATAAATTTAATTAGCCTTGAGTATCTTGATTCTCCCCATGTGGCCAATTAATGAATGAAATGAATTCATCATTTTCATTCTATTAATGACATCTATCTTCATCTTAAATTCTATTACAGATTCATCTTAGTGATCTCATTTAAACTGCATTTATTCTGCTTTCATGTGACTTCTGCCGTGTCCAGGTTTCACTTGCATACATCAAGGTTGGCACTAAGATAGCGTTATCAATGGCAACTTTAGCATCCTTTGATATGTTGCGGTCATTCATAACTGGTCTAAGTGCTCCATTCCCTCTGTTTCCTGCCATAACTCTTCTTTCGATCTCCTTATCAATCCGTCCATTCCGGTGTTCCGTTGCTTCCCAAATAGACATATTCGTCTACTTGCTTGAGCCATTTGTTCTCTAATTTTATTTGGTACGCTGTTCTGCTTTCACTCTTTTGAAACACCATTTGAACTTCGATTTGCTGGCATCCATTCTCAGTACGTTCTTTTTACATCCTTCAAATACTATACTTACGGAATTGTCAACGTTTTGACATTTCTCATATACCTACTAAAATTCAGACGGATAAATTTAGACGAATCGGAATGGGACATATTATGAATATTTCGATTTGTGTGATGGATTTTGTATTTTAATGAATTATTGTGTTGTTTTTCTTTTTAATTGTTGTGTTGTTTAATACGAGTTTTAGGTTTTATTTTTACCATATTTTTAGAGGCCGTGTATGTGAATATAAATAAATAAATAATAAATTTCTGACCCTTGCTATCCTCCATAAAAGTTCTGATGCAACATTCAACATATAGATTGAAGAGCCATGGAGATAGCAAACCCCCTTATTTATAGAGAACTATGTTGTTACTGTGTCGGTGACACAAACACGTGATATTCAGTAGTGGCCAAAAGAATGGAAACTTTTTATTTTGACTACATTTTTCAACTGACTAGGTGATTCATTTTACTTTTTCATTGAAATTTTATTGCATTCTTATTGTTTTTAATGACAATATGTTCTTTTGTTTATTTCCCAAGAAACAATAAATATTTTCTTAATTATTTTAACTATTTTTTTACAAAATTAGTTAATCCTTTCTAATTTGTCTCATAATGAGTTGTAAGGAACATATTGATACCTTACTAATTGATTTTATGAATCATCATTATTACTTTGAAATTCATAGTATAATTAGTTGCATGTAACTAGGGAATGCAATCCCGCAGGACGATGTCAATCCAGGTATTTGCGGGACTGAACAATCTTAGTACCGCTGGATCCAGGTATTTGCGGGATCCAGCAGGGTGGACTTAGATATCTTATCAATCGTATAATAAAAACCTAATTAATACCTCGATCTACCAACCTTTTTTTTAGAGTTTTAAATTTATACCTAATCAAACAAGTTCTTTGGGACATTTTAAATGGTTTATTAACATACTTACCTTTAGTTAGACATAAATTAGCAAAGAATAAAATGAGACATAAATTTATATTTCAAATTAAATTTAAATAATAACGTTCACACGATAAACAATATTCTTGTACAATAAGCATCATAAGTTTAAACATTATTTTGGAAATAGCTTCGTAAAAAAGTTAAAGTATTGTGTCGTCTGATAAACGGCTTCTGATATTGGACACAAGGTAGCCAGCAGCTGAAAAAGCTCGTTCAGATTCCACGCTGGTTGGCACAATAGTCATTTGCGCATTGTAAGTGAATTGAAGGTATGTACCTTTCCACTGGACTCGAAATAATTCATTTTCTTCTTGATCAAAACCTCAATGTTGCTCATATTGCCAGATCTAGATTGTTGGGCTGTTGATCTCGAACTCTTCATACTAATCAAAGTAAGTTTGAGTTCGTCTTGAAGTGACATTGGTGCTGCTGCTGCGTATGTCTCCAGATTAGCGAGAGGAGTGTCGTCATCCTAAGGATCATCAGCGTCAGCAGGAGCAGTGGCTTCTGCGTTGTTACCCGTGTCCGTGTACTCTAGCCTTTCGACTATAGTTTTGACTGTCTTGCATATTAAACTTTTTGAAGGTAGACTAAATGTGTCATCAACATTAATAAATTGACTTCTGTCTTCTTCGTACTTATATGGATCATGTAAGTATATAATAAAACCGCTGTCAAGTTAGTTCGCCGCTCTGAAATCCGTTTCCTCAACGAATCAACAAAGAGTAACACGTATGAACTACGCTTCTCTGTAATCTCGCCAGTCCAGCGGGATCCCGTAAAATTTTCGACCGAGATTAGTCCCGCAAAATGTCTGCGGGATCTCGGTATTTCGGGATCCCGTTCGGGATTGCATTCCTTACATGTTTACCTGTTTAGGTGAACTCTCGTTCACCTGTTTGGCTTTGGGCCCTCGGGATACCAAGTTACCTGATCTTGGTTACCGAGGACTGGGTTGTGCTGCCGATCAAGTTAGATGAACCTGTTGGTGGTCACCCAGGATAGGCTATGCCGGTCTATATAGGCTTTAGGTATTTCAATCTGTTTGCCTATCCCCAAGCGAAGGTATTGTAATGACTGTGTAGGTACTTACCTAACACAGCACTACGTACATATAGATATTAAATATTATAGTAAAACACAGGTAATTGTATGACAGAAATCAAAAGATAATGGTGCAATTACTTACATGAATTTATTTGGATAAGTGACTCTAATACATTGAAAATAGTTGACTTAGTAAATATTTATATTTTAAATTAGAATAATATACGATGATTACGCGGATTGAAAACTATGAGGTCGCAAGGACAGCGCGACCGCGATAACTGGTACTGGGTAGATCGAATGGCCGCTCCCGATCTGAGGCGTCTTTATATAGGGCTGAATCGTCCGGATTCAGACACTAGCGCGCGCCATATCACCCCCTTTCCAGTCGATTCGACGATATCCTTGCTTCCCCAATAGTCCTTACAGCATTCTGTAACAATGGAAAAAAAATTTAAAACATTTGTTGATTCGACATGAGGAAAAATTAAGTTTTTTTTTATTTTTGGCATGAGGTAAAAAATATTTCTTTGGTATTAGATAAAAATGTTTCTTTGTTATGTTGACATAATAATGGAAAAAAATATAGCATACTTTCATGCTGTATGAGTTCTCCAATACAATTTTAATTCTTTATAATTACATTCCTTGGTATCAAAAAATAAATAAATTAACTAGTCATTACTTCTGAGTTGGTTTACATATAGGTACATAAAATTTAAATTAATTACTCTTTACTTCTGAGTTTATAAGTACTTAGTTTTACATATTACATTATACACAAAATTTTAAATAATTACTCATTACTTATGAGTTTGTACGTGCTTTTTTTTACACATTAAATTATACACAAGACTTAAATAATTACTCATTACTTATGAGTTTGTGAGTGCTTATTTTTACATATTAAATTATTCACAAGATTTTAAATAATTACTCATTGCTTATGAGCTTGTAAGTGCTTATTTTTACATATTAAATTATACACAAGATTTTAATTAATTATATTATTTTATTCAATGCACTTTACTGTGAGGTGCTACAAATTGAATAAAACAGTTATATTATATTATAACGAATGCACTTTGTGTTACATATTTTACATAGATTATAAATATTTTCATAGATATATGAAAAGAAAAAAAATATAAGTTACTTAACTTAAAAAAATCTGTAGCTTGTGAATCTTTCAGGGAAGTACACTCTTCTTCCAGCTCTGGTGGTTGTGTGTGATTGCTGTGATGAAGTGGCTTCTGACGTAGTGGCGTTGTTATTCTGCGGAATAGACATCCTTCTCTGCTCTGGGGAAGTGGCTTGTCTGTTGTTCATCTCATCGCAGGGGTCCATACTCTCATTTAGGAAGAAGGCTGGTTTTAGACGATCTAATGAAATTTTTCTACTTTTTCCCTTGATATTTATAGTGGCTGTTTTATCATCCCTCTCTTGCACTAAGTAAGGTCCATCATAAGGTTTCTGAAGAGGGCGTCTCACTGCGTCGTTTCTTAGAAAGACGTATTTTGTATGGTTCATCTGCTTGTGCACGAATGTTTTTAATCTGCTATGATTTGAGATTGGAATGGGGCGAATTTTTGACATCATTGTTTGTAGTCTCTGTCCATAGGTGTCTGGTTCCTCTGGTGGTCTGTCTTCTTCCTCCATCTTAACTTGATTATAAGCTCTAGCCAAATCTATTTTGCTGAATATTGTTGATCCGTGGAGCTTATGTGAAAAGTCCTGAAGTTGTGGTATCGGATACTTGTCCGGCTTGGTAATTGAATTCAGTCGTCTGTAGTCTCCACACATTCTGTAGTTTCCATCTGGTTTCTTAACCATGTGAAGTGGGCTTGACCAATTGCTCTTTGAGGGTCTGCATATGCCTTGCTCGACCATGTATGCAAACTCTTTTTTTGCTATCTCTACTTGCATCGGGTTTAATCTTCTCACTTTTGATGTGACAGGCGGTCCTCTTGTTTGAATGTGGTGTGTTACGTTGTGTTTCGATTCATTTGGTGTCATGTTTGCTCTCGTCAGATTCGGATATTTTTGTAAAATTGTTTTAAATTTTAATGCTGCTTGCACCGTTGCTATGTCTATGACTGATGTCTTGTACATGAATCCTCTTGTTGTTATACCTGTTGTTTTATCTATTAACAGTTTTCTTTTTAAATCAACTAAAATATCATAATTTGTAAGGAAGTCCGCTCCGATAATTGGCTTTGTTACATCGGCTATTACAAACTTCCATTTATGATTTCTGCGAAGCCCGAGATTTAAATTTATAACTTTATGACCGTATGTTGGTATCACTGTTCCGTTTGCGGCGTATATTGGAGTGATGATGCTGTCTGTAGAGATCGTTGCTTTGTCACTTTTGTGATATCTCGGTATTATACTGATCTCAGCACCAGTATCGATTAGGTATTTGACGCCGGTGGCTATATCTGGCATGAAGAGACGATGTTTCATTTGCGACGGTGTTGTCTCGCACACCTGTCGCAGTTTTAGTTTTCCGGAAGATTGAAAGTGCAGGGTAGTTGACAATATCTTGCGTTAATTCCAAATTTTTGATGTGGTATGCATATATCTTCCTTCTTGTTATTATTATTATTAGGCATATAATTTTTATTATTATTATTTTTATTTTTATAATTTCGATTATTGTTTTGTCGGTTGTGATAAGAATTATTATTATAATTATTATAACGGTTTCTACTAGACGATCTTGATCTGGAACGTTCTCTTTCTTGATTATTATAAAATGGTCTTGATTGCCTTTGCTGAAGTTCTAGTCCTAATATTTTGTCAGTCAAAATTTGAATTTGCTGCTGCATTCCAATAAGAAGTTGAACTGTGTTTGGATCGTTATGTGCATGGTTATTCATTGAAGATGTAGATGGTAAATTTATCGATTGTATTTCAGCTCTATTGTTCACCTCCATAATTCTGTCTGCTGTAGTTGCGATTATCATGATGTCGTCAGTATTAATTGCTGTGATGATTTCTTGAATTCTATGCGGAAGTCTCTCTATCCAAAGTCTTTTGATGATGTTTTGGTGAAACATGATGTTTAAAATGAAGTGAATTTATTATAAAAAATCTTGTTTCATTGTTAATAGTTTAAGTAGTGACTAAACTATATTATACAAGTTATATAGCGACTGCATTGAAGATATAAAAAATCAAGAAATAAAGTAAATTATGAGACGATGAAAATTCTTCGATATGCGTCTGTAGGTATGGCGTTTTTTTGTCATTGTCCTCCTTTTTAAGGAAAATCCTCCTTTTTTGTGCTATTTGTCCTCCTTTTTCAAATTTCCATCTGGCAACCCTATGTGTGAGTCTTTTTTCTTCCGATTCTTGTAGACGGTTCAATAACACATTACACCCAACTGTTGATAGTATGTATATAGTAAAAGAATACGTAAAAATCCATGTATTTTATATTTCCATGTTTTAAGTCTGGCTCTGTGAGACGATTAATATCATAAGCAGATCGTAAGTCTCCAGAATGTGGCAGCTTGTTACTGGTGCGTGTAAAATAATTATTTGACATTGTACCTGTTAGTTGCCCGTGAAGCTACATAAAATAAAAAGTTATAATATAATATTATGCTGATTAATTATTTAAATTAATCAAATGACAGAACGAACGCGTATAATATGTCAAATGCAATAATAGTCAAATGACAAATGTCAACCACGGTGGACGGTGCTGCCAGGACTTAAATTTTTAGATATTATTGGAGAGTTGCACGAAAAAAATATGAATCCTTATGAAGAAGGGGTTGAAAAATAACATTGTTTTTACTCCTCACTACCCCAAGGGGATTTATGAATTCGCAATTTTTAAAGTAATTTTTATTGCAGATTATCAACTAGTATCATGCTGGGATTGCATTCTGAAAGTTTCATCACAATGTATCTGTGTGTGTGTGCTGTGTACTTTTTTTAACTGTCAAATATTTCAAAGTGACTCCCATGCTCAGGAAACTCGAAATAATTTGTTATTTTTATTTTCAAATTGCTAAAAGGGCACATCACGTTCATAAAATGTTATTAATAAATATCAATTTTTCATAATAATATATTTAAATAATAAAAGAATTAAACTCACTCATTTCATAAAATTGCCGAAAACTTTCTATAGAAACTTTGAATACTCTATAGTGACTTGTTAGTGAGGAGTTTAGCGTTGGCCACAACCCACTCGTTTTATAATAGGTTCACCATACGACCATACACACAAAATTGTCACGAAACTCAGTGTGCACTCTCTACTTAATACCTACTTATTGAGAAATTGACGTAAAATATGCTTTAACAATAGACAAGCACGATAACATCAATGTTGATGAGGCGATGGATATGTCATGTGTCAAGATAGAAGAATGTGGTGTTTGGTTCTCTCTACCTACCCCATGAGAAAGATGGCGTGATCGTATGTATTTATAAATACTTATACATACTCGTACATACTAGTCGTGAGCCAAAAACATACAGTTTTCTATAGAAACACATACAATATCAATATGAAGTCGATAACTCAATTTTCCCAATTAGATGCTGTGTTACTTATAAATATTATAAGTACATATTGCATACAACTAGTTGCATGTAACACATGAGATCCAACTGTCGATGGCTATAGTATGAATACGTACCAAGCTATAAACACTTAAACACAAATTTATAACATTTATGTCAGGATAGCATAGTGAAGCGATTTGGTAAACAAGTGAATACCAATTGCAGTGTTGTTATACTGGTCTGTTAGTTAGACTCCGTATAGACCATGGTATATACAATACTCTGCTGACTCCAGAAGGGATGTACTCTGAACTGTAGCTTCTCGACGTGACGTGTTAAGAGGAATTATATTAGATTTATTATTACTAGTTGCATGTAACACATGAGATCCAACTGTCGATAGCGATAGTATGTATAGTTGAAGAATATGTACCAAACTATAAACCCATAAATACAAATTATTGAATATTTTCAGATATTTTGTTTTCTATACAACATATGTAGGTATGTATGTCAAGATAGGATAGTATGGAGGAAGATCTTTTTTTCCTACCCAGAATATGAAAATAGCATGATGGTATGTATGTATGTTTGGAGATGAAGTATCAAACTATTAAGTCTTCTTACATATTGTGTATAGGCGACTGCCATACAAAATGTATAAAGCGATGTCGTCACTAAATTCAATTTTTAAAAAAAAGGTTAAAAAAATTGAGATCTTCTCCTACAATTTAAATATTTTTTATAGAAAATTAAATTATCTAGTTGGGGTGTTTCGGCTTTTTTCGATAATTGTAAAAGTTTTGGAAATATAGGCAGTTAAACTCATAAATTTATCATAAAAAAAAATATTTTTCTTAATAAAAAATGTTTGAGAAACCCTGGAATTTTTTTGAATAAAATAATTTGAGATTTTGTATTTTTCTATATTTGTACAAATTTTCAGCGTTCTAGCTTTTATGGTTTCTGAGATATATGGAAAAATAATGTAAAAATTCAAAAGTCGATAACCCCTGATTAAAACAAAAATTCGAAATTCTGAGTATAAAAGTTTTGTAAGCCTATAACTGTTTATATATTCTTAAATTTTGGGCTCTGTAAATTGAGCGCATCAAAAGTTATAAGGGGGGGACGGACACACACACACACACACACACACAGACACACAGACACACACACACACACACACACACAGACACACGAAATGTTCTACTCCGAATTCTGAGTAAATCCGTGTATGGAACATATATGCTGCGAAGCCTCTAAGTTGGTGTTTTTTGACTTCAAAGTTGGAAAAGCCGTGAAAAAAGTAGACCTCTGCATACAATTCTCGCGTATCCTGGCTTGATACATTGTCGATATGTTAAGAGAACAAAGTTCTCCTGAACAAATCGACAGTTGGACTAGGGTCTATTAGATATTACTAGTTGCATGTAACACATGAGATCCAACTGTCGATAGCGATAGTATGTATAGTTGAAGAATAAAAATCAAACTATAAATCCAAATTATAGAAAATTTTAACACATGTTGGTATGTATGTCAAGATAGGACAGTATGGAGGTCAGTCCTCTTTTCCTTCCCGGAATATGAAAACAGCATGATGGTTCTGTATGTATGTTTGGATATTAAAATCCTATCAAACTATTAAGTCTTCTTACATATTGTGTATAGGCGACTGCCATATAAATTGTATGAAGCGATGTCGTCACTAAATTCAATTGTTATAAAAATTGTTAAAAAAAATTTGAGATGTACAAATACAATGTTAATATTTTTTATAGAAAATTAAATTATCTAGTTGGGGTGTTTCGGCTTTTTTCGATATTTTTAAAAAGTTTGGAAATATAGGCAGTCAAACTCATAAATTTATCATAAAAAAAATATTTTTCTTAATAAAAAATGTTTGAGAAATTCTGGAATTTTTTTGAAAAAACTAATTTGAGATATTGTATTTGTCTATGTTTATACCAATTTTCAGCGTTCTAGCTTTTATGGTTTCTGAGATATATAGAAAAATAAAATAAAAATTCAAAAGTTGATAACCCCTGACTGAAACAAAAATTCAAAATTCCGAGTATAAAAGTTTTGTAGGCCTGTAACTTTTTATATATTCTGAAATTTTAGGCTCTTTAAATTGAGCGGATCAAAAGTTATAAGGGGGGGGACACACACACAGACACACACACACACACACAGACACACGAAATGTTCTACTCCGAATTCTGAGTAAATCCGTGTATGGAACATATATGCTGCGAAGCCTCTAAGTTGGTGTTTTTTGACTTCAAAGTTGGAAAAGCCGTGAAAAAAGTAGACCTCTGCATACAATTCTCGCGTATCCTGGCTTGATACATTGTCGATATGTTAAGAGAACAAAGTTCTCCTGAACAAATCGACAGTTGGACTAGGGTCTATTAGATATTACTAGTTGCATGTAACACATGAGATCCAACTGTCGATAGCGATAGTATGTATAGTTGAAGAATAAAAATCAAACTATAAATCCAAATTATAGAAAATTTTAACACATGTTGGTATGTATGTCAAGATAGGACAGTATGGAGGTCAGTCCTCTTTTCCTTCCCGGAATATGAAAACAGCATGATGGTTCTGTATGTATGTTTGGATATTAAAATCCTATCAAACTATTAAGTCTTCTTACATATTGTGTATAGGCGACTGCCATATAAATTGTATGAAGCGATGTCGTCACTAAATTCAATTGTTATAAAAATTGTTAAAAAAAATTTGAGATGTACAAATACAATGTTAATATTTTTTATAGAAAATTAAATTATCTAGTTGGGGTGTTTCGGCTTTTTTCGATATTTTTAAAAAGTTTGGAAATATAGGCAGTCAAACTCATAAATTTATCATAAAAAAAATATTTTTTTTAATAAAAAATGTTTGAGAAATTCTGGAATTTTTTTGAAAAAACTAATTTGAGATATTGTATTTGTCTATGTTTATACCAATTTTCAGCGTTCTAGCTTTTATGGTTTCTGAGATATATAGAAAAATAAAATAAAAATTCAAAAGTTGATAACCCCTGACTGAAACAAAAATTCAAAATTCCGAGTATAAAAGTTTTGTAGGCCTGTAACTGTTTATATATTCTGAAATTTTAGGCTCTGTAAATTGAGCGGATCAAAAGTTATAAGGGGGGGACGGACACACAGACACACGAAATGTTCTACTCCGAATTCTGAGTAAATCCGTGTATGGAACATATATGCTGCGAAGCCTCTAAGTTGGTGTTTTTTGACTTCAAAGTTGGAAAAGCCGTGAAAAAAGTAGACCTCTGCATACAATTCTCGCGTATCCTGGCTTGAAACATTGTCGATATGTTAAGAGAACAAAGTTCTCCTGAACAAATCGACAGTTGGATGATGATTTATTATTACTAAGGTCACTATTCAGATATTCTTCAAAATCTAATGGGGTCAAAATCTAAGTGAGTATCAGATATACTAATTTGCAAAATTTTAAAATAATCGAACGAGTAATTTAGTATATAATCGATAAAGTAAAATAAACACGCTGTACATAGCACATAGCACACAGCAAGCAGCACATAGCACACACACACAGATACATTGTGATGAAACTTTCAAAATACAATCTCAACATGGTACCTACTAGTTGATAATCTGCAATAAAACACGTGGATAAATGCTCTTGTGGTTTCAAGATTGGACTACTGCAACAGTATATATGGTGGACTACCACAAATCCAATTGGATCGTCTTCAATCCGTCTTTAACGCTGCTGCCAGATTAATTAAGGGCTCATCAAAATTTGAACACATCACTATTGAGAGACCTGCACTGGCTACGTGTTCCGGAGCGTATTTTGTTCAAAGACTTTTTATGGTGCATAAAGCAGTAAATGGAAAGGCACCATCATACATAACTGAGCTATGTATACCTACCACAGCAGATGACAAACCGGAGGACAAGGCTTCGATCTGCAGCAACTGCCGCTGGACGTTTATCTGAGAAAAACCGGTGTCACTTCACTAAATTCGGTGAACGTGCTTTTGCTGTAAGGGCACCGACTCAGTGGAACAATCTGCCACCAACCATCAGAGTAATTAATAGTGAATTTAGAAACATTTAAAAACTCATCTGTTTAAAAACTTATTGTGTTTAATTCCTAGTTTTAATTGTAATGCGCCCTTGAGGTGGATACACAAAAACGGCGCTATATAAGTAAGCCAGTTTTATTATTATTATTATTATAAAAACTAGCCTTAAAAATTGCGAAATCATCCATCAAAACTCCCCTTTATACCCCCTTGTGTTAGTGAGGACTGTTTGTTTCACACAAAATAAGTCTTATAATATAAGTGTGTGTCACGCAGATACGAGCATTAGTTAGATGAATGGTGTTCATATACAAAGAAAAAATCTTAACCAGACTCAACTCTCTGCTCTGAAAGCGTATTTTGTAAACAAAACGTAAGAAATTTTAACAAAAATATTAATCAAATATTTGGCTTGGGGCCTTGGGCTGTAGCCCTAATGCTCTACAGTAGATCCGCCCCTGCCATACACACAAACGCATCACGACGAAACTCATAATGTGCACTCTCTACACGATACCTGCTGAGAAATTGATGTAGAACGAGTAGGTTGTGACCAACGATAATCTCCTCACTAACAAGTCATTCCATAAAGTATGAGTTTTTTTTTAAATATTTTATTATGAAAACTCGATAATTCTTCAATGCCATTTTATGAAAGTGATGTGTCTTCTTACCAATTTGATAATAAATATTTCAAATTTTAAGTTTCCTGAGCTTGGGGTCACATTAAAATATTTGACGTTTAAAAAAATTGAGAAGCACTATTCAGATATCCATTATAATCTAATGGGGTCTAAGCGAGTATTAGATATACCTACATATAAGGCAATGCACACCCGCACACCTTTCGCTGGTTACCCCACATTGTGGGATATGCCGTGATGGTATGAATGAATGAATATTTTCAAAATTTGAAAAGAATCGAATGAGTAGGTACTTTAGTCTATAATTGATAAAGTAAAATAAACACGCCGTACATAGCACACAGTACAAAGCACACAGCACGCAGCACATAGCACACACACACGCACAGATACATTGTGATGAAACTTTCAGAATACAATCTCAGCATGATACTAGTTGATAATCTGCAATAAAAAAACAGCCATAAAAATTGCGAAATCATAACTCCCCACTATTTTTTTTTTATTTATTTATTACAACAAGGAATGCCACACCCTTACAGGGAGACCCAAACCAGTATGGCATGAAAAATACAAATACAAAAGTAGGTAATATACAAATAGAATACAAAAAAAAACAATTTTTAACAACAATTAATTTTACAATCACAACTTAAAATCTAAACGTAATAAAATTTAAGAAACAGTTCATACTGACATTGAAGACGTCAACTTCGCTTGACAAAATGTTGAACATTGTGACGGCCCTATGTATTGGAGACGACTAAAATATTTGTTCGACTGTACGGCTGCAGAAACAATGTATGATTTCTTTGGGTTAGTGAGGAGTAAAAATATGCTTGAAAATTGTGAAATCATGACTCTCCACTATTCCATATGAGTGGAGAGTAAATAATATTGGTGGGCTTGTAAGGATGAGTTATTATGTAGGTTGGTAACTGCTGACCACTTGTGACAAGGTGAACATTACGATTGACATAATAGCTCGTGTACCTACCGGTTAGTTACCTCAGGTCTACAACCGGTCATGTCATCAATGCTCTGTAAATAATGCAGAAGGGAAACATCATGCCTCCTGCATTTCTGCACTTTTAGTAGGTACCTGATTTAATCATCTTTCAGTATTTTATTGTTTCAATGATGAAGAACTTCATTGAAAACAGATTTTTAATTATCTCAATAGAGACGAAGTTGGAATATTTATTGTAGGAGAACCGGGAAATCTCTCAATAGATGGCGTTACAACAAAATAAATAAAAAATAATAAGATTGTTGTTCATCATTTCACCCATAGATGGCTGTAGTAAAAATTCCTTATTTTCAAGCGAAAAGAATTTCAGTATTACAATATATAGAACTTTCAAAATTGAATTGATAGGGATCTCATTAAAAAAAAAAAGGCATAATTGGTGAACGTTGCGCAAGCGCATAAAGTGATCACGTAAACCGGCCGATGACAGGTCGTAAGCCCTGTAGGTGCCTTGATTTCCCGGTTCTCCTACAATAAATATTCCAACTTCGTCTCTATTGAGATAATTAAAAATCTGTTAAAAAATATCTTTGACTCCCGACAGGGAAAAAAATCCAATGTTTGCGCATATGCAATAATAAAAATATTCGATTCATTGAAAACATTTTATTTTAGTGTGTATCAGACTTTATCTCAGAGCATCCACGTATAATTGTTAGAGTACTTACCTATATAAGTAAAGTAGCATTTTTCAGGGTTTCGATTCAACTTTTTCAAACATGACGATACTCTTAATATGCACTCTACATGATGATACCTGTTGATGAATTGAAGTCTTCTCTACTCCATATTCCAGTAGTAGTGTTGGAATATTATTGTAATGTGACGTTTAGGCTGGGTTTTTCAACAAAAGTATCAGTAATAGTACCTATAGTTAAAATATTCAATTATTTAAAAAAAAATCGTTTAACGACATTGGGTTTCTATATTTATGCATTTATTTTTCAATATTTTTTAAGTGTTTTTACTCCTCACTAACCCAAGGGGATAAAGTGGGGAGTTATGATTTCGCAATTTTTAAGGGTAACTAGTATCATGCTAAGATTGTATTCTGAAAGTTTCATCACAATGTATCTGTGTGTGTGTGTGCTATGTGCTATGTACGGCGTGTTCATTTTACTTTTTCGATTATAGACTAAAGTACTCATTCGATTCTTTTCAAATTTAGCAAATATGTATATCTAATACTCGCTTAGATCCGATTAGATTTTGAAGGATATCTGAATAGTGCTTCTCAATTTTTTTAACTGTCAAATATTTCAAAGTGACCCCAAGCTCAGGAAATTCAAAATTTGAAATTTTTAATTTCAAATTGACAAAAAGGCACATCACTTTTATAAAATGGCATTGAAGAGTTATCAAGTTTTCATAATAAAATATTTAAATAAAAAACAATTTATCAAACTCATTTCATGAAAATGCTGAATATTTTCCATGCAAAATTTGAATAATTTATAGAATGACTTGTTAGTGAGGAGTTTAGCGTTAGCCACAACCCACTCGTTTTAATCTGGATCTGTGAGACGATTTTTAACATCGTAAGTCTCCAGAATGTGGCAACTTGTAATTGGGTAGGTACGTGTTAAATTAAAATTATTGACTTAGTACCTGTTAGTTGCCCGAGAAGTAATATTAAAATAAAATGAAACATCCAAAAGTTTTGAACAATTTTATCAAATCAAGTATTTGAAGAACTATACCTACTTTTACTTTAATCTATGTTCGAGCACTGTATTGTACCTATTACAATCATGAGTATTGTTGCTGTATTATCTTTTCAATTTCATGTTCTCCTAATCCCTCCAATAATAATACACCCATCAGCGCACATTGCACTCGGTCACGTTAATAAATAATGTGTCCCGTTTGCCCCCCCCCCCTTCCACCCCTTTAAATTTCGTGTTTTTTGTTCAATTAGGAAGGTGGTACGAAAATTAACCACAAAAAGTCTTGCTTCATTGTATCTTAGCGGAGAGGGCTAGTATTAGGACAACATGCATTGAGATCATTATTCGTATTATGAATTCAAATTTTAAAATCGATAGTTACTTAAAAAGAATGAAGAAGGCACGACCGTGTGTCAGTCATACAAAAATTTCTTCAATAGTCAAAAGTCGGTCTCCCTCGGAAGCCAATATATTAGGAAATCATACAAACATAAGAGACTTTCGTGCGTTCGTCGAGATCTACGACGTGTTGTGAATTTACTTCTTGTGATTTATAAACGCCGGATACAAATTTCGCCACAAATCGAAACTCAGCCACGCAAATTTTAATTTTATCACCTCGTTTTAGTTGTGTGCAATTTGATTAAAATACATACACGAATATAATTCCCGATAATTTCATTCATAATTATTTATTATTACGTATGAAGTATTATTAAGTATAGGGACCGTCCAAGAAATGGATGGCACGACCATGTGAACGACATTCTGAAAGAGGGAAATGTAAGAAGCTTGAACAACAGACTCGTAACATGTATGTGAACGACATTCTGAAAGAGGGAAATGTAAGAAGCTTGAACAACAGACTCGTAACATGTATGTGAACGACATTCTGAAAGAGGGAAATGTAAGAAGCTTGAACAACAGACGAACATGTATGTGAACGACATTCTGAAAGAGGGAAATGTAAGAAGCTTGAACAACAGACGAACATGTATGTGAACGACATTCTGAAAGAGGGAAATGTGAGAAGCTTGAACAACAGAATGTATGAGACGATGTTGGAATATGTCCCAGTGGATACATGTCCCAGGATAGAAAAATACGGCGTTCGGTTTTCTCTGTCTACACCGTTAGGGACATGGCGTGAAGGCATGTATGTATGTGAATTATTATTATAAAATTAGTTTTAAAATTGTTTAGTTCATTGGAAAAAAATGAGCTTTATCATACCCTGACGAATGAGCTGCTTAAATATTTTTAATGTCATAATTTTATTTTCTACTCTACTATTAATGACTATTTTTATAGTTGTAAAATATAAATTTAGGAATAATCAAAAATAATAAGTCGTATGCTCACTTTCTTCAGTATAGTTAAATAGTCAATTTTTACGGTTATTTTCATTAATTCCATGGAAATGTTCATATTCTGACGTAAAGTATTTGAGTGCCATTTAAAAAATGTTATTTTTTAGTCAATGTAGAGGACTCTATTAGAAAAATAGAGTCTAATGATTATAATAATGATTTTATTTAAGTATTTATCCATTATTAAATACATACAGTAACTTATAATTTATAATTGTTGGGATATATAGTTGTAGCCAAATATTTTGACCCATTTCGCCGTGGAAGGGGGCGATTTGCATATTACATATAATATAACCAATCAAAAATACAGCAATTTGCGCTCTGCGCATCCGGAAGTCTGGCTCAAGGAACGAAAATATCATGCTTTGGGTTCCTTCAATATCTTTGTCTATCTAACTAGGAATAATTCAAGAAATTTTATTGATAATTTGATCAACTATGAAAATTTTGTTTTTATTTTTTTATTACTATTTTTATTTAACTGCTATGTGGAGGTAAAGCGAACATTTTTTATCTAAAATTCCAAAAATACGATCTAATAGAAAAATAATTTATTTATTTAATATTGCTTCTCGGACAACTAACAGGTACTATGTCAAATATTAATTTAACACGCACCCAATAACAAGTTGCCACATTCTGGAGACATACGATATTAATTGCCTCACACAGATCCAGACTGAAAACACAATTAAAAACTGTGTCTCCACCGGGAATCGAGCCCAGGACCTTTGGATCAGCAGTCAGATATCCAACCAACCGAGCCACGAAGGCCGACATAATGTTCTATTTCAGACAGATGATGTTGTGATATCAGCTTATAGTAATTCAGATCCGTCCTAGACTGAAGGAAAACTGATGTAATAGTAGAGTGCTCAAATTTATTATTTGAGAGCTAAAAATTTCATAAAACTCTCTCTCTTCGAATACTTTCATCCTTTTTTTGAACGTACGTGTGTATAAAATGGATGATCCGAGAACTGTTCAAGTGGCCAGGGATCATGTCCCTCTGGAAAGCAGACAAGAAATGAAAGCCAGCTGAAAATCAATTAACACAAGGAGAAATGGAAATGGGGATGTTAAATATTAGTCTTCGAGTAAAACATAACGAATTGATCAGAGAGAAGACTAAGGTTACCGATGTGGCGTGCAAGATACGATCTTAAAAATGGAATTGGGCCGGCCGCGGCCATGTAGTAAGAATAGTAGACGATTGTATTGAAGTCCTGGATTGGCAACCAAGAACTAGCCGCGGCGACCCGGGCAAACCAAGCAAGATGGTGTGAAGACATACAAGTGACATGATGTCAATGTAACAGGGTGGCAAAAGATAGGGAACGATGGATATCGAGTGTGGAGGCCTATCTTATGCACTCGACGAATGATGGCTGACGATGATAATGGTACAATTTCTTAGTAAAATCTATTTAGGTTAAATTAATATTTTTTCGATAGTAACTACATATATTATTATGTAATTGCTTTCAGTGTACGGTGACCACAGTTTCCTTATTAATAAGCTTTCGTTGGCACTTTAAGTGCAGTGTCTGAAAGGTTTTTTAAAGTTCTCCGGATTCTTCTTATGTTCTTTATTTGAGTTATGCAAGGGACCGTTTTTAATCCCCACAAGCAGAACGGGTGATGGTGGGGTGGGGGAAGAACAATAATTCATTGCAAGACGAAACCTTATAATTTCTATTTCTAGAGAGGTTTCCGCTGATAACGTGTCTTTAATCATTTCCCTTAGGTACCTACTTGGAGTTCCAAGTATAAAATGCGCGGCATATGATTGCTTCGCCCGTCTCTGAATACGTTGTTCGTTCATCTGGGGCCATTTGTTCCACGGGTGCTACCCTGCTATACCCTGTCGGGAGAGTACAATTCGCCCCGGCACATCCGACCCCTGTAGCGCCCGCCCCATTTGTCCGGATCAGCGCGAGGGATGCCACCCATTCATCCCATCCTATCACCTCCCTGTATTCCATGCCACCCTAGTACTCGAGTGCGAAAATGTTCACTGTCGGGCGAAGATACATTTTCGACTATTTATTATTATTATTACAGGGGGTAGATGGGGGTGCGGTCTCCGAACGGGCTGATTTCCGAACATTTTCCATCGACAGCCTCTACGGTATTCTTTAGTTTTGTTCTTTTTATAGTGTAACTTTGAATGATGTTTTTCACGATTGCTACTCATCGTGTTCTGATGTCATAAACAATACTGTTCAATACTGTTGGATATTATGAAATAGAATTACAAAAAAAGGTAATCAGAATATTCTGGAACTTTCTAAATTTTCTGGATTATTATGGAACTTCAGTTTTCAGGCAATAATTTAGTGATCAATGTAAATAAAATATGGGTATGTGTCGTAATATTTGTGTAATGTTATGTACATAATATGTAAAAATCTAGTACTTTTATTAAATTTATAATCAAGATACACAATACTTTTTTTATAAAATGACATAATATCTTCTTATCTTCTATATCTTTATTAACGTAAGTTTTCCAAAAATACCTACTTCAGATTTATTAAATTTAATGTTAGTTTCAGTAAATAAGCTACAATAATTTTAGTTCTCAATCAATAGATGTTTAAATTCGATAGATTATCAAAACTATTAATAAATTTGTCCAACTGTCGATTTGTTCAGGAGAACTTTGTCAATCGCCTACACACAATATCTAAGAAGACTCAATTGTTTGATACTAATCTCCAAACATACATACATACCATAATTCTGTTTTAATATTCTGGGTAGGATCAAAGGACTGACCTCCATACTATCCTATCTTGACATACATACATATTATGTAGGTACATGTGTTGTATAGAAAATCAAATATCTTAAAATATTAAATAATTTGTATTTATGGGATTATAGTTTGGTACTTCAACTATACATTCTATCGCTATCGACAGTTGGATCTCATGTGTTACATGCAACTAGTTATACAAATATTAATAAAAAATTAAAAAAATAATAGTCCTTTAACAAATCTTTAACAAATTTATAATCCAACTGTCGATTTGTTCAGGAGAACTTTGTTCTCTTAACATATCGACAATGTTTCAAGCCAGGATACGCGAGAATTGTATGCAGAGGTCTACTTTTTTCACGGCTTTTCCAACTTTGAAGTCAAAAAACACCAACTTAGAGGCTTCGCAGCATATATGTTCCATACACGGATTTACTCAGAATTCGGAGTAGAACATTTCGTGTGTCTGTGTGTGTGTGTGTGTGTGTGTGTCTGTGTGTGTGTATGTGTCTGTGTGTGTGTGTGTTTGTGTGTGTGTGTGTGTGTCCGTCCCCCCCTTATAACTTTTGATGCGCTCAATTTACAGAGCCCAAAATTTAAGAATATATAAACAGTTATAGGCTTACAAAACTTTTATACTCAGAATTTCGAATTTTCGTTTTAGTCAGGGGTTATCAACTTTTGAATTTTTACTTTATTTTTCCATATATCTCAGAAACCATAAAAGCTAGAACGCTGAAAATTTATTAAGAAAAGTATTTTTTTTATGATAAATTTATGAGTTTAACTGCCTATATTTCCATTTTTTTTTTAAATATCGAAAAAAGCCGAAACACCCCAACTAGATAATTTAATTTTATATAAAAAATATTAACATTGTAGCAGTACATCTCAAATTTTTTTTAACAATTTTTATAATAATTGAATTTAGTGACGACATCGCTTCATACAATTTGTATGGTAGTCACCTATACACAATATCAAAGAAGACTTAATAGTTTAATACTTCATCTCTAAACATACAATATACATAGGTATACCATCATGCTGTTTTCATATTCCGGGTAGGAAAAAAAGACTGACCTCCATACTATCCTATCTTGACTACCTAGGTGCATGTGTTGTATAGAAAACTAAATATCATAAAAAAATAAATAATTTGTATTTATGGGTTTGGTACTTATTCTTCAACTATACATACTATCGCTGTCGACAGTTGGATCTCATGTGTTACATGCAACTAGTTATAGAAAATTAAATTATCTAGTTGGGGTGTTTCGGCTTTTTTCGATTATTGTAAAAGTTTTGGAAATATGGGCAGTTAAACTCATAAATTTATCATAAAAAAATATTTTACTTAATAAAAAATGTTTGAGAAACCCTGGAATTTTTTTGAATAAACTAATTTGAGATTTTGTATTTGTCTATATTTGTACCTTAACGATCCTATAAAGATACTATAACGATACTATAACGATACTATAACGATACTATAACGATACTATAACGAATATATAACGATTCTATAACGATACTATAACGATAATATAACGATACTATAACGATCCTATAACGATACTATAACAATCCTATAACGATCTTATAACCATACTATAACGATACTATAACGATAATATAACGATACTATAAGGATACTATAAGGATACTATAACGATACTATAGACTTCTATAAGAACTCCAATCATCTTTACCATAAAGTTTCTCTATCGTGAATATTTGTTTCAACAATAAATAATTTACCATATAGTTTAATTTAACGATAAAGTTGTTTGAAGTTAGTTGATAAAGTTGTTTATTACAACTCTGTCGTGAATATTTTTTTCAACTTTATGGTCTCCATTTCAACTTTTATTTAGAAAAAAAGTTTGAGTTGATTCAACTCCTAAGTGCTGACATAACGCCATGAATTGTCTTGCTACAAATCTACTACGGTTGTTATAGAGTTGAAATAAATTTTTAATTTTAATTTAATTTTAAATTTTTTTTAAATCTTATAAGATTTGGGTCAAGTGGAAAAAGTGTCTTAAAGGGTCTTAGTGTAAATTCAACTTTCGTAAAATTAGAGGATCCTGTGAAGTTGTGTCAACCATGGAAAATTTTAACCCTATAACGATCCTATAACAATACTATAACGATACTATAACGATCCTATAACGATCCTTTAACGATTCTATAACGATACTTTAACGATACTTTAACGATACTATAACGATACTATAACGATACTATAACGATACTATAACGATTCTATAACGATACTATAACGATGCTATAACGATCCTGTAACGGTCCTATAACGATCCTATAACGATCCTATAACGATACTATAACGATACTATAACAATCCTATAACGATACTATAGACTTCTATAAGAACTCCAATCAACTTTACCATAAAGTTTCTCTATCGTGAATATTTGTTTCAACAATAAATAATTTACCATATAGTTTAATTTAACGATAAAGTTGTTTGAAGTTAGTTGATAAAGTTGTTTATTACAACTCTGTCGTGAATATTTTTTTCAACTTTATGGTCAAGTTGATTGGACTCCTTGTAGAAGTCTAAAATCAAGAAATAACATGACAAATAATGCCCCAGTTAGGCTGATTAATCAAGTGATCAACTAAGCAATAAGTTGTCTGTTATTCACTAAAAAAATAAGTTAAAATTTAGTTAATTGGGTACTTGAAATCACTTTGGTGATAATCTCGCCGTTGCACATCATGCAACATTATTATATATTATGTATTTCCTCTATTTTGTACTCCATATCTGTTAAATTTATGATGTGCATAAAGAATAAATAAATAAAAATACATGTGTAAATCAGCGTTAAGGATACATTAGAGGCGCGTTGTATGACAACTTCAGCTAGTGTTGAAATCAACTCTAGCTAGAGTAACAAAAACACCAAGCTTGATATTCTTTAGTTATAGTTTATTTGACCCTGATAAAGTTATTACAACCTCATAAGAAAAGGGTTGTCAACACGCTGTTAGGGTTGTTACAACCCCTTTAGAGTTTGGTTCATACCCTAAAAAAAAACTTGAGGTTGTATTTAGAAAAAAGTTTGAGTTGATTCAACTCCTAAGTGCTGACACAACGCCATGAATTGTCTTGCTACAAATCTACTACGGTTGTTATAGAGTTGAAATAAATTTTTAATTTTAATTTAATTTTAAATTTTTTTTAAATCTTATAAGATTTGGGTCAAGTGGAAAAAGTGTCTTAAAGGGTCTTAGTGTAAATTCAACTTTCGTAAAATTAGAGGATCCTGTGAAGTTGTGTCAACCATGGAAAATTTTAACCCTATAACGATCCTATAACAATACTATAACGATACTATAACGATCCTATAACGATCCTTTAACGATTCTATAACGATACTTTAACGATACTTTAACGATACTATAACGATACTATAACGATACTATAACGATACTATAACGATTCTATAACGATACTATAACGATACTATAACGATTATATAACGATACTATAACGATGCTATAACGATCCTGTAACGGTCCTATAACGATCCTATAACGATACTATAACGATACTATAACAATCCTATAACGATACTATAACGATCTTATAACCATACTATAACGATACTATAACGATAATATAACGATACTATAAGGATACCTCATAAGAAAAGGGTTGTCAACACGCTGTTAGGGTTGTTACAACCCCTTTAGAGTTTGGTTCATACCCTAAAAAAAAACTTGAGGTTGTATTTAGAAAAAAAGTTTGAGTTGATTCAACTCCTAAGTGCTGACACAACGCCATGAATTGTCTTGCTACAAATCTACTACGGTTGTTATAGAGTTGAAATAAATTTTTAATTTTAATTTAATTTTAAATTTTTTTTAAATCTTATAAGATTTGGGTAAAGTGGAAAAAGTGTCTTAAAGGGTCTTAGTGTAAATTCAACTTTCGTAAAATTAGAGGATCCTGTGAAGTTGTGTCAACCATGGAAAATTTTAACCCTATAATGATCCTATAACAATACTATAACGATACTATAACGATCCTATAACGATCCTTTAACGATTCTATAACGATACTTTAACGATACTATAACGATATTATAACGATACTATAACGAATATATAACGATTCTATAACGATACTATAACGATACTATAACGATGCTATAACGATCCTGTAACGGTCCTATAACGATCCTATAACGATCCTATAACGATACTATAACGATACTATAACAATCCTATAACGATACTATAGACTTCTATAAGAACTCCAATCAACTTTACCATAAAGTTTCTCTATCGTGAATATTTGTTTCAACAATAAATAATTTACCATATAGTTTAATTTAACGATAAAGTTGTTTGAAGTTAGTTGATAAAGTTGTTTATTACAACTCTGTCGTGAATATTTTTTTCAACTTTATGGTCAAGTTGATTGGACTCCTTGTAGAAGTCTAAAATCAAGAAATAACATGACAAATAATGCCCCAGTTAGGCTGATTAATCAAGTGATCAACTAAGCAATAAGTTGTCTGTTATTCACTAAAAAAATAAGTCAAAATTTAGTTAATTGGGTACTTGAAATCACTTTGGTGATAATCTCGCCGTTGCACATCATGCAACATTATTATATATTATGTATTTCCTCTATTTTGTACTCCATATCTGTTTAATTTATGATGTGCATAAAGAATAAATAAATAAAAATACATGTGTAAATCAGCGTTAAGGATACATCAGAGGCGCGTTGTATGACAACTTCAGCTAGTGTTGAAATCAACTCTAGCTAGAGTAACAAAAACACCAAGCTTGATATTCTTTAGTTATAGTTTATTTGACCCTGATAAAGTTATTACAACCTCATAAGAAAAGGGTTGTCAACACGCTGTTAGGGTTGTTACAACCCCTTTAGAGTTTGGTTCATACCCTAAAAAAAAACTTGAGGTTGTATTTAGAAAAAAGTTTGAGTTGATTCAACTCCTAAGTGCTGACACAACGCCATGAATTGTCTTGCTACAAATCTACTACGGTTGTTATAGAGTTGAAATAAATTTTTAATTTTAATTTAATTTTAAATTTTTTTTAAATCTTATAAGATTTGGGTCAAGTGGAAAAAGTGTCTTAAAGGGTCTTAGTGTAAATTCAACTTTCGTAAAATTAGAGGATCCTGTGAAGTTGTGTCAACCATGGAAAATTTTAACCCTATAACGATCCTATAACAATACTATAACGATACTATAACGATCCTATAACGATCCTTTAACGATTCTATAACGATACTTTAACGATACTATAACGATACTATAACGATACTATAACGAATATATAACGATTCTATAACGATACTATAACGATACTATAACGATGCTATAACGATCCTGTAACGGTCCTATAACGATCCTATAACGATCCTATAACGATACTATAACGATACTATAACAATCCTATAACGATACTATAGACTTCTATAAGAACTCCAATCAACTTTACCATAAAGTTTCTCTATCGTGAATATTTGTTTCAACAATAAATAATTTACCATATAGTTTAATTTAACGATAAAGTTGTTTGAAGTTAGTTGATAAAGTTGTTTATTACAACTCTGTCGTGAATATTTTTTTCAACTTTATGGTCAAGTTGATTGGACTCCTTGTAGAAGTCTAAAATCAAGAAATAACATGACAAATAATGCCCCAGTTAGGCTGATTAATCAAGTGATCAACTAAGCAATAAGTTGTCTGTTATTCACTAAAAAAATAAGTCAAAATTTAGTTAATTTGGTACTTGAAATCACTTTGGTGATAATCTCGCCGTTGCACATCATGCAACATTATTATATATTATGTATTTCCTCTATTTTGTACTCCATATCTGTTTAATTTATGATGTGCATAAAGAATAAATAAATAAAAATACATGTGTAAATCAGCGTTAAGGATACATCAGAGGCGCGTTGTATGACAACTTCAGCTAGTGTTGAAATCAACTCTAGCTAGAGTAACAAAAACACCAAGCTTGATATTCTTTATAAAATATAAATTTTCATATCCTAAGCTGGGGGCTACTTTGAAATGTTTGACAGTTAAAAAAATTAAGAAGCACTATTCAGATATCCTTAAATAAAATCTAATGGGGCTTAAGTGAGTATTAGGTTTACATATTTACATAATTTGAAAAGTATCGAATGAGCACATTAGTCTGTCTATAATTGATAAAGTAAAATAAACACGCCGTACATAGCACACATCACATAGCACACAGCACGTAGCACACAGATACGTTGTGATGAATCTTTCAGAATAGTCTCAAAATGATACTAGTTGATAATCTGCAATAAAAAAATACCCTTGAAAATTGCGAAATCATAACTCCCCACTATATTCCCTTGGGTTAGTGAGGAGTAAAGATATAATTTTAATAGCAACGTATGTGTATGAATGTGTATAAGGTTGGGGAATGTGTATGTAAGTGTTGGAATATATATATATATATATATATATATATATATATATATATATATATATATATATATATATATATATATATATATATATATATATATATATATATATATATATATATATATATATATATATATATATATATATATATATATATATATATATATATATATATATATATATATATATATATATATATATATATATATGGGATTTTTATTGCTGTCAATTTCTGAGGTATTTAATGAATGTTTTATAATGTTATTTTTATTTTTATTGTCGATTCTATTTTTATGTAAGATATTTTTCCAGGCCAGCGGGAGACGCACACCATCGTCTCGATTATTCACGACATTTTTCCTTTTGTAAATTTCGATTGCCTCTCTATAAATTCTTACTGTTTCTGTGTTAATACTTGCAACTACGCGTGCATTATCGAAATCGATTTGATGTCCTTCGTTCAGAGTATGTTGGACTAGTGAAGACGTTAATTTTCTATTATTTGAATCCACTCTATGCTCCGCGACCCTGGCTGATATTTTTCTGTTACTTTTTCCCACGTATGTCTTGTCGCATGATTTACATGGTATTTCGTATATGCCATGAGACTCTAGAGGGATTTTGTCTTTTACATTTCGCAGAAGGGTTGATATTTTATTTTCTGTTCTAAAGACTGTTCTAATATTATGTTGATTTAGAAGGAGTTAAAGTGTAAAGTGTAAACATGCAAAGCTTCTGTGTGATCTCGCGTTTCTCAGTCGGTGTCGTGATAAAAAAGTAGTGCCTGTTAGTTTTCGAGTAAGCCGACAAGTAAGCAGACATTCGGTGAGTCAAATCCTTAATAATACTAGTTTTGCTTTAATCAGAGATGAAATTAAAAATATTCGTTTTAAACTAGATTATATAGGTAAAGAAATATTTCAAATTCATTTAAAACTCGCTAATACTTTACACCCATTGTTATGGGACATGTTAGATAATGTCATTAAGCTCCGAATTCAAAATAATACGCAAATAAATACCGACCGGCAAATTAATAAATTCAATCGTTTTCAAAATAAAATACAGAAACCCCAACCGACACTAGATTCGAGTAAACTGATTCATAATTTAACTGATTTTCAACTAGATGACGACATGACTTCGGTTTTGTCTAAAGGATTTAATTTCGGCGTAGTACCACCCAAAATACCTAATGAAGAGATCATTACAGGAATAGAATCCGCGTTACATAAATTAAACGAAAATATGGCTGAAACTATTCGCCAAGAAACATGCCACATTCTTAGAAAGTCACTTCCACCTAAAAGTAATATTACAAGAAACGAAGCCCGAGCTCTCAAAGAATTACGTTCAAATACAGATATAATTATACTTCCAGCGGATAAAGGCAATGCCACAGTGATTATGAAAAGCGAAGAATATCACTCTAAAATGACTAATATATTAAATGATCCGGCATACAAACTTCATAACAAAAATCCAATTACATATCTAGAAAAAACAACAAAATCTAAAATAATAGCATCAAAACTAAACGAAGACTTAAAGAAATCATTGATACCGCGCGAAAAATCATCCCGCTTCCCCAAATTGTATGGTTTACCAAAAATCCATAAAGACAATGTTCCACTTAGGCCCATAGTGAGTTCAGTAGGATCGCCCCTCCAATCGCTTTCAAAATACCTATCGAAATATTTACAACCGGATGTAGAACTAGCAAACTCTTACGTAAAAAACTCGGAACACTTCGTTAAAATAATAGAAGACCAAAAGTTAGAAAAAACAGATATTCTTGTTAGTTTTGATATTGTGTCACTTTTTACCAACATACCTACCGATGAGGCACTTTCCGCAGTAAAAGAAATTTGTGAACCATCAAAAGACATAACTGAATTGATAGAACATTGCTTAAATAATACATTTTTCATTTATGACGATAAAATATACAAACAGATTAAAGGAGCACCAATGGGTTCGCCTCTTTCACCACCGGTTGCAAATCTTTTTATGACAATATTTGAAATAGACGCCTTAGAAAAATCACATTTGAAACCGAAACTCTGGATTAGATACGTGGATGATACGTTCATAATATGGCCCCACGGATTGGAGGAACTAAACAAATTTCTAATTTATTTAAACGGGCTCCACAGCGATATAAAATTTACAATGGAATTAGAAAATAATAATCAAATACCATTTTTAGACGTCCTAGTTATTAAGAAGGATGACGGTAGCCTTGGTCATACGGTTTACCGGAAAGCCACACATACAGATAGATATCTACATGCATCCTCTAACCATCACCCGGCACAAATTGCATCGGTAGCTAATACATTAGTTTCCAGAGCTATAAAAATAACAGACTCCGACCACCAACAAAATGAATTAAATAACCTCAAAAAAACCCTGCAATGTAATGGCTTCTCCAATTTTGTTATAAACAAAGCAGTCAAACGTCAAACTAATAAAAACGTCATAAAAATTGATAAAACTATTTCTGAAAAACCGTTAGCTACAGCTTTTTTACCATACATAAAAGGAACCACAGATAAAATCAGTCGCCTTCTAAATCAACATAATATTAGAACAGTCTTTAGAACAGAAAATAAAATATCAACCCTTCTGCGAAATGTAAAAGACAAAATCCCTCTAGAGTCTCATGGCATATACGAAATACCATGTAAATCATGCGACAAGACATACGTGGGAAAAAGTAACAGAAAAATATCAGCCAGGGTCGCGGAGCATAGAGTGGATTCAAATAATAGAAAATTAACGTCTTCACTAGTCCAACATACTCTGAACGAAGGACATCAAATCGATTTCGATAATGCACGCGTAGTTGCAAGTATTAACACAGAAACAGTAAGAATTTATAGAGAGGCAATCGAAATTTACAAAAGGAAAAATGTCGTGAATAATCGAGACGATGGTGTGCGTCTCCCGCTGGCCTGGAAAAATATCTTACATAAAAATAGAATCGACAATAAAAATAAAAATAACATTATAAAACATTCATTAAATACCTCAGAAATTGACAGCAATAAAAATCCCATTACAGTAAACCCATTAAATGTTAAACGCCAAACAAATAAAATTAATACAATAGATACATCATTAAGCGTGAGGCGAATCACCAGAAGCCAGTCAAAAGCCATTAAGGCAAACAAAAGCGGGGAAAACCCATCTACCCCAACAGTTTAAACTTTAACTTTCCAATCTTCACTTGGTGCTAGGTTCTCGGCTCGAACGGACGTGCTTGCACTGACACACGAAGCGAGAATCTATCAACAAGGCCCTGAAGATGCCTGGTGTGATCCAGGCGAAACGTCGCTTGACGAAAGATCCTTCCAAGGATCTGATTTTGACGCGGGATAACCCCAAAGATAATAATAATTTCATATTTTCAAATACCCGTGAAAACCTTTCTAGTAACATATATATATATATATATATATATATATATATATATATATATATATATATATATATATATATATATATATATATATATATATATATATATATATATATATATATATATATATATATATATATATATATATATATATATATATATTTATATATATATATATATATATATATATATATATATATATATATATATATATATATATATATATATATATATATATATATATATATATATATATATATATATATATATATATATATATATATATATATATATATATATATATATATATATATATATATATATATATATATATATATATATATATATATATATATATATATATATATATATATATATATATATATATATATATATATATATATATATATATATATATATATATATATATATATATATATATATATATATATATATATATATATATATATATATATATATATGTTATATTTGATGTTTTCACGGGTGAAATATGTTATAATATTTTTATCTCGGTTTTCCCGTGTCAGTAGGTCTTGACTAAGACCATTTGTCTTCCGACGTTTCGCCTGAATATCACCAGGCATTTTCAAGGACTTAACGAAAAGCACGCGCGCGACACACGTCTACTCACACTGAAAGCTCACCGTCAAGTGACTCGTAGCGTACAAGATGGCCGCTTATGTCAAATATTGTTAGCGCGACGTGATTGGCTCCTTGTGACACGCCCACCTGCTGTCGTGTTCGTTTTTTGTGTTGTGATTTATTGTTAATTTCAGTTGTGACATTAATATTATTATTGTTGTGCTTTTCGTTAAGTCCTTGAAAATGCCTGGTGATATTCAGGCGAAACGTCGGAAGACAAATGGTCTTAGTCAAGACCTACTGACACGGGAAAACCGAGATAAAAATATTATAATATATATATATATATATATATATATATATATATATATATATATATATATATATATATATATATATATATATATATATATATATATATATATATATATATATATATATATATATATATATATATATATATATATATATATATATATATATATATATATATATATATATATATATATATATATATATATATATATATATATATATATATATATATATATATATATATATATATATATATATATATATATATATATTGAAACGCCCGGAAATTAGACCGAACTTATTATCAGTCTAATCCGGGGTCCAAGAGGGCGGAACAGTGAAACACCGGTTATTATAATTTAATGAATTTAATTTTTTTTATAATTTAATTATTTAATTATTTATTATTGTAAATGAAATACAAAAAGAATTTTTTCTTTATTATACCAGCAATAATACACTGTCTTAATCTAAATACAAACTAGTGATCTTGATACGATTTTAATCTTAAAAAAAATCTAATCTTAATCTAGTCTTAATCTTATCTTAATCTTATCTTAATCTTAACTTAATCTTATCTTAATCTTATCTTAATCTTAAACCAATCTTAATCTAATCTTTATCTTATCTTAATCTAATCTGTCGCGTGCGTGGGCGCAGCCCGAGATGCTGATCAGCAGGCGCAGGGGCGCTGGCAGTCGATCGGGCGCGGAGGGCGCAGCCCGAGATGCTGATCAGCAGGCGCAGAGGCGCTGGCAGTCGATCGGGCGCGGAGGGCGCAGCCCGAGATGCATGTCGGCCGTTGCAGGGGTGCTGGCAGTCGATCGGGCGCAGCCCGAGATGCAGGTCAGCGAGTGCAGGGGTGCTGTTAGTCGATCGGGCGCGGAAGGCGCTGCGGAGATGCAGATCAGCAGGTGCAGGGACGCTGGCAGTCGATCGGGCGCGGAGGGCGCAGCCCGAGATGCAGGTCGGCCGGTGCAGGGGCGCTGGCAGTCGATCGGGCGCGGAGGGCGCAGCCCGAGATGCAGGTCGGCCGGTGCAGGGGCGCTGCAGGTCAGCAGGTCACGTCTTCAGGTGGCGTGGTACTCTCCAGCATCAGGCAGACGTCAGGAGGGGGACAGCACGGCTTCGTGTGATTCCTGGTGGTTCTTCCTGATTGCTGGTAGAGGAGGTGCTGGCTTGCTGGTCAGCAAGTGCAGGGGTGCTGGCAGTCGATCGGGCGCGGAGGGCGCAGCCCGAGATGCAGGTCAGTAGGCGCAAGGGTGCTGGCAGTCGGTCGGGTGCGGAGGGCGCAGCCCGAGATGCAGGTCGGCCGGTGCAGGGGCGCTGGCAGTCGATCGGGCGCGGAGGGCGCAGCCCGAGATGCAGGCGGCCGGTGCAGGGGCGCTGCAGGTCAGCAGGTCACGTCTTCAGGTGGCGTGGTACTCTCCAGCATCAGGCAGACGTCAGGAGGGGGCAGCACGGCTTCGTGTGATTCCTGGTGGTTCTTCCTGATTGCTGGTAGAGGAGTTGCTGGCTTGCTGTTGTTCAGCTTACTCGATAGTACTCTTCAGCACCAGGCAGACGTCAGGAGGGGGCAGCACGGCTTCGTGCGATTCCTGGTGGTCCTTCCTGGTTGCTTGAAGAGGAGTTGCTGGCTTGCAGTAGTGGCGCTAACTAACTCTGTATGGGAATTGGTCCTGCTTTTATAGTTGACTGTGGCGCAGTTTATAATTGAATGTGACGCAGTCCCGTTATTCATTCATTGGTCACAAATCAGAACGGGACATTTGATTGGCTGGGCCTGATTTTTCCACGTCGTACTTGTTGTTGAATCAGCCGGTCATGTGGAGTTTTCTTGTTTCATCCGGCCTCGGGCGGTTTAAACCGGTTTGAGCTCTGTGTTCGCGTTCATTGATGACATTGGTGTTTACTTTTTTTTTTAGTCATTGGTGTTCGTAGCAGTTTCGACCACGGCCACTCAAAACCGAACGCATCAATCCTCCCCACTTTCTTGGCCGTTGGTCGGGGTGGTTTCCAATCCATCCCAAGGCGGTGGAGCAAGATTGATCCGGTATTCAAATCCTTTTCGGAATTTATTATTGCAAATGTAGATTCGAGGTCTCAGGCAAGAATCTCTGCTGCTCTTGGTGAGTCTGCCACCATCTCTTTGCGAAATCCCTGGCGTTTTCGCTAAGATTTTCAACTTGTCTCATAGGTGAGGTTGGCAGATGGTGGTGACTTTGTTGTGGGCGCCACTGGGTCTTATCCCGAACCCAGAAACGGATATGGATTTGTTTCTGTGGAAACGGAAGAGTCCAGATTCAGACTCTTCTCCCGTTGCTTCGCGGATAGTTTTTATTATTATTATTATTTATTTTTTTTTTTAACCGGCATTTTCACTTATTTCATTTTTCTCAGGGTCAAGGTTCTTTTCTCTTTTGCTAAGAGCCCCACGTTGGGCGCCAATTGAAACGCCCGGAAATTAGACCGAACTTATTATCAGTCTAATCCGGGGTCCAAGAGGGCGGAACAGTGAAACACCGGTTATTATAATTTAATGAATTTAATTTTTTTTATAATTTAATTATTTAATTATTTATTATTGTAAATGAAATACAAAAAGAATTTTTTCTTTATTATACCAGCAATAATACACTGTCTTAATCTAAATACAAACTAGTGATCTTGATACGATTTTAATCTTAAAAAAAATCTAATCTTAATCTAGTCTTAATCTTATCTTAATCTTATCTTAATCTTAACTTAATCTTATCTTAATCTTATCTTAATCTTAAACCAATCTTAATCTAATCTTTATCTTATCTTAATCTAATCTGTCGCGTGCGTGGGCGCAGCCCGAGATGCTGATCAGCAGGCGCAGGGGCGCTGGCAGTCGATCGGGCGCGGAGGGCGCAGCCCGAGATGCTGATCAGCAGGCGCAGAGGCGCTGGCAGTCGATCGGGCGCGGAGGGCGCAGCCCGAGATGCATGTCGGCCGTTGCAGGGGTGCTGGCAGTCGATCGGGCGCAGCCCGAGATGCAGGTCAGCGAGTGCAGGGGTGCTGTTAGTCGATCGGGCGCGGAAGGCGCTGCGGAGATGCAGATCAGCAGGTGCAGGGACGCTGGCAGTCGATCGGGCGCGGAGGGCGCAGCCCGAGATGCAGGTCGGCCGGTGCAGGGGCGCTGGCAGTCGATCGGGCGCGGAGGGCGCAGCCCGAGATGCAGGTCGGCCGGTGCAGGGGCGCTGCAGGTCAGCAGGTCACGTCTTCAGGTGGCGTGGTACTCTCCAGCATCAGGCAGACGTCAGGAGGGGGACAGCACGGCTTCGTGTGATTCCTGGTGGTTCTTCCTGATTGCTGGTAGAGGAGGTGCTGGCTTGCTGGTCAGCAAGTGCAGGGGTGCTGGCAGTCGATCGGGCGCGGAGGGCGCAGCCCGAGATGCAGGTCAGTAGGCGCAAGGGTGCTGGCAGTCGGTCGGGTGCGGAGGGCGCAGCCCGAGATGCAGGTCGGCCGGTGCAGGGGCGCTGGCAGTCGATCGGGCGCGGAGGGCGCAGCCCGAGATGCAGGCGGCCGGTGCAGGGGCGCTGCAGGTCAGCAGGTCACGTCTTCAGGTGGCGTGGTACTCTCCAGCATCAGGCAGACGTCAGGAGGGGGCAGCACGGCTTCGTGTGATTCCTGGTGGTTCTTCCTGATTGCTGGTAGAGGAGTTGCTGGCTTGCTGTTGTTCAGCTTACTCGATAGTACTCTTCAGCACCAGGCAGACGTCAGGAGGGGGCAGCACGGCTTCGTGCGATTCCTGGTGGTCCTTCCTGGTTGCTTGAAGAGGAGTTGCTGGCTTGCAGTAGTGGCGCTAACTAACTCTGTATGGGAATTGGTCCTGCTTTTATAGTTGACTGTGGCGCAGTTTATAATTGAATGTGACGCAGTCCCGTTATTCATTCATTGGTCACAAATCAGAACGGGACATTTGATTGGCTGGGCCTGATTTTTCCACGTCGTACTTGTTGTTGAATCAGCCGGTCATGTGGAGTTTTCTTGTTTCATCCGGCCTCGGGCGGTTTAAACCGGTTTGAGCTCTGTGTTCGCGTTCATTGATGACATTGGTGTTTACTTTTTTTTTTAGTCATTGGTGTTCGTAGCAGTTTCGACCACGGCCACTCAAAACCGAACGCATCAATATATATATATATATATATATATATATATATATATATATATATATATATATATATATATATATATATATATATATATATATATATATATATATATATATATATATATATATATATATATATATATATATATATATATATATATATATATATATATATATATATATATATATATATATATATATATATATATATATATATATATATATATATATATATATATATATATATATATATATATATATATATATATATATACATATACATGGCTTAAGACCTGTCATCGGCTGGTTTACGTGATCACTTTATGCTCTTGTTCACCAATTATGCCACCTGATGAGTTCCCTTATCAATGCACAATTTTGAATGTTCTATACATTTTAATGATCGTTTGAAATGAGCTAAAAACCACCATCGCCATCTGTGAAGTAACGAAGAAACCTTTTTGTAACGCCATCTATTGAGAAATTGTTTTTTTTTGTAAACAATGAAAGCGACAGTATATTATGAGGTGACAATGTTCTCGCACATATATTATGTCACATCTGAACTGCCCCCAAAATATTATTTTAGTTTTTAGTTATTTACCTACTTGCACCAATGTGAATGTGAATTGAATTTTTTTTTAAGTTGCTTATACGCAATCCTTGGATTTTTTCCCTATCAGGAGTCAAGATATTTTATTTTTATTTTATCCAACTGTCGATTTGTTCAGGAGAACTATGTTCTCTTAACATATCGACAAAGTTTCAAGCCAGGATACGCGAGAATTGTATGCAGAGGTCTACTTTTTTCACGGCTTTTCCAACTTTGAAGTCAAAAAACACCAACTTAGAGGCTTCGCAGCATATATTTTCCATACACGGATTTACTCAGAATTCGGAGTAGAACATTTCGTGTGTCTGTGTGTGTGTGTGTGTGTGTGTCTGTGTGTGTGTGTGTGTGTGTGTGTGTGTGTGTGTGTGTGTGTGTGTGTGTGTGTGTGTGTGTGTCTGTGTGTGTCTGTGTGTGTGTCCCCCCCCCCCCTTATAACTTTTGATCCGCTCAATTTATAGAGTCCAAAATTTCAGAATATATAAACAGTTATAGGCTTACAAAACTTTTATACTCAGAATTTCGAATTTTTGTTTTAGTCAGGGGTTATCAACTTTTGAATTTTTACTTTATTTTTCCATATATCTCAGAAACCATAAAAGCTAGAACGCTGAAAATTGGTACAAATATAGACAAATACAAATCTCAAATTAGTTTATTCAAAAAAATTCCAGGGTTTCTCAAACATTTTTTATTAAGAAAAATATTTTTTTATGATAAATTTATGAGTTTAACTGCCCATATTTCCAAAACTTTTACAATTATCGAAAAAAGCCGAAACACCCCAACTAGATAATTTAATTTTCTATAAAAAATATTGAATTTAGTGACGACATCACTTCATACATTTTGTATGGCAGTCGCCTATACACAATATGTAAGAACACTTAATAGTTTGATACTTCATCTCCAAACATACATACATACCATCATGCTATTTTCATATTCTGGGTAGGAAAAAAGGATCTTCCTCCATACTATCCTATCTTGACATACATACCTACATATGTTGTATAGAAAACAAAATATCTGAAAATATTTATTTATTTGTATTATTATATATATATATATATATATATATATATATATATATATATATATATATATATATATATATATATATATATATATATATATATATATATATATATATATATATATATATATACATATACATGGCTTAAGACCTGTCATCGGCTGGTTTACGTGATCACTTTATGCTCTTGTTCACCAATTATGCCACCTGATGAGTTCCCTTATCAATGCACAATTTTGAATGTTCTATACATTTTAATGATCGTTTGAAATGAGCTAAAAACCACCATCGCCATCTGTGAAGTAACGAAGAAACCTTTTTGTAACGCCATCTATTGAGAAATTGTTTTTTTTTGTAAACAATGAAAGCGACAGCGACAGTATATTATGAGGTGACAATGTTCTCGCACATATATTATGTCACATCTGAACTGCCCCCAAAATATTATTTTAGTTTTTAGTTATTTACCTACTTGCACCAATGTGAATGTGAATTGAATTTTTTTTTAAGTTGCTTATACGCAATCCTTGGATTTTTTCCCTATCAGGAGTCAAGATATTTTATTTTTATTTTATCCAACTGTCGATTTGTTCAGGAGAACTATGTTCTCTTAACATATCGACAAAGTTTCAAGCCAGGATACGCGAGAATTGTATGCAGAGGTCTACTTTTTTCACGGCTTTTCCAACTTTGAAGTCAAAAAACACCAACTTAGAGGCTTCGCAGCATATATTTTCCATACACGGATTTACTCAGAATTCGGAGTAGAACATTTCGTGTGTCTGTGTGTGTGTGTGTGTGTGTGTCTGTGTGTGTGTGTGTGTGTGTGTGTGTGTGTGTGTGTGTGTGTGTGTGTGTGTGTGTGTGTGTGTGTCTGTGTGTGTCTGTGTGTGTGTCCCCCCCCCCCCCTTATAACTTTTGATCCGCTCAATTTATAGAGTCCAAAATTTCAGAATATATAAACAGTTATAGGCTTACAAAACTTTTATACTCAGAATTTCGAATTTTTGTTTTAGTCAGGGGTTATCAACTTTTGAATTTTTACTTTATTTTTCCATATATCTCAGAAACCATAAAAGCTAGAACGCTGAAAATTGGTACAAATATAGACAAATACAAATCTCAAATTAGTTTATTCAAAAAAATTCCAGGGTTTCTCAAACATTTTTTATTAAGAAAAATATTTTTTTATGATAAATTTATGAGTTTAACTGCCCATATTTCCAAAACTTTTACAATTATCGAAAAAAGCCGAAACACCCCAACTAGATAATTTAATTTTCTATAAAAAATATTGAATTTAGTGACGACATCACTTCATACATTTTGTATGGCAGTCGCCTATACACAATATGTAAGAACACTTAATAGTTTGATACTTCATCTCCAAACATACATACATACCATCATGCTATTTTCATATTCTGGGTAGGAAAAAAGGATCTTCCTCCATACTATCCTATCTTGACATACATACCTACATATGTTGTATAGAAAACAAAATATCTGAAAATATTTAATAATTTGTATTTATGGGTTTATAGTTTGGTACATATTCTTCAACTATACATACTATCGCTATCGACAGTTGGATCTCATGTGTTATATGCAACTAGTTCATTACAAAATACAGTCATATATTCAAGATACAAAATCATAATATGTGTGTGTGATGGTGTGTGTGTGTGTAAGTGTATATGTGTATGTGCATGCGTGTTGTGCGTGTTGTGTTTTTATTAAGAAAAATATTTTATTACTTTAACGATACTATAACGATCCTATAACTATACTATAACGAATATATAACGATACTATAACGATCCTATAACGATACTATAACGATTATATAACGATACTATAACGATGCTATAACGATGCTATAACGATCCTGTAACGATACTATAACGATACTATAACGATACTATAACGAATATATGACGATTCTATAACGATACTATAACGATCCTATAACGATACTATAACGATACTATAACGATGCTATAACGATCCTATAACGATACTATAACGATACTTTAACGATCATATAACGATACTATAACGATGCTATAACGATCCTATAACGATACTATAACGATACTTTAACGATCATATAACGATACTATAACGATACTTTAACGATCATATAACGATACTATAACGATACTATAACGATACTATAACGATCCTATTACGATCATTTAACGATACTATAACGATCCTATAACGATCCTATAACGATACTATAATAATGCTAATAACACGAACTACAGGCCTCGCAGCATATATGTTCCCGTACATGGATTTTTTTATGATAAATTTATGAGATTAACTGCCTATATTTCCAAGCTTTTTAAAAATATCGAAAAAAGCCGAAACACCCCAACTAGATAATTTAATTTTCTATAAAAAATATCAACATTGTATTAGCACATCTCAAATTTTTTTTAACAATTTTTATAAAAATTGAATTTAGTGACGACATTGCTTCATACAATTTGCATGGAAGTAGCCTACTCACAATATCTAAGAAGACTTCCATCCATACCATCATGCTGTTTTCACATTCTGGGTAGGATCAAAGAACTGACCTCCATACTATCCTATCTTGACATACATACCTAGGTACATGTGTTGTATAGAAAACCAAATATCTTAAAATATTAAATAATTTGTATTTATGGGATTATAGTGCGGTACTTATTCTTCAACTATACATACTATCGCTATCGACAGTTGGATATCATGTGTTACATGCAACTAGTTTGTATTTATGGGTTTATAGTTTGGTACTTATTCTTTATTTATACATACATACTATCGCTATCGACAGTTGGATCTCATGTGTTACATGCAACTAGTAAATAACAATATTGGTAAACATGAGTAATAAAAAAAATATGTCTACTGATTAAATTATATTAGCATTATTTACTACTACCCAAGACTAGGATAATTTTCGTGTAAGTCTTGCACTCTCAGTCTAGTCTTGACTTTCATACATTCTTTGTCCAGTCTTGACTTTCATACATTCTTTGTCCTATATAGTCTCGTTCAAGGCTACGTTCATAATGACCGGAAACATACACTTGTAAGACACTCTATGGCGTTCAGATTGATCGTCGAATAGTTATAATATAATATGTTAACTTCTATTGTATCTATTATGTCAGTCGACATTAGTTGACAATATTAGATGGGTCGATGGCAGAGCGGTTAGCGCGCTGGGCTAGCAATCCAGTGGTCGCGAGTTTGAATCCTGCCTCGACCGATTTCGTTCACCTATAGCACTAGCATTTATGCTTATTTTAAGGAACGTAGGAAGATGTATATGTACTTGTTTAACATTGACATATTCATTTTTTTATAAAAAAAAATATGCATTCAAAAAGAGATTAATATATAAAAATATCATTCAAAAATTTCCAATAAAAGGTAAAAAAAATCATTATTTACTCCACTGCCCAATTGTTGCCTTTCGATGAAAATATAACCTAAAAAGACACATGTATGATACATGATATTTGACATTTAAAACGCTCGATGCTGCGTTCAGATTGAAACCACGCGCTCCGCTCGAAAATATATAAACAGTTATAGGCTTACAAAACTTTTATACTCAGAATTTCGAATTGTTGTTTTAGTCAGGGGTTATCAACTTTTGAATTTTTACTTTATTTTTCCATATATCTCAGAAACCATAAAAGCTAGAACGCTGAAAATTGGTACAAATATAGACAAATACAAAATCTCAAATTAATTTATTCAAAAAAATTCTAGGGTTTCTCAAACATTTTTTATTAAGAAAAATATTTTTTTATGATAAATTTATGAGTTTAACTGCCCATATTTCCAAAATTTTTACAATTATCGAAAAAAGCCGAAACACCCCAACTAGATAATTTAATTTTCTATAAAAAATATTTAAATTGTATTAGAAGATCTAAATTTTGTTTTAAACTTTTTTTTAAAAATTGAATTTAGTGACGACATCACTTCATACATTTTGTATGGCAGTCGCCTATACACAATATGTAAGAAGACTTAATAGTTTGATACTTCATCTCCAAACATACATACATACCATCATGCTATTTTCATATTCTGGGTAGGAAAAAAGGATCTTCCTCCATACTATCCTATCTTGACATACATACCTACATATGTTGTATAGAAAACAAAATATCTGACAATATTCAATAATTTGTATTTATGGGTTTATAGTTTGGTACATATTCTTCAACTATACATACTATCGCTATCGACAGTTGGATCTCATGTGTTACATGCAACTAGTTTTATATTGTGAATATCAATAGTGTAATCCAACTCTCGATTCGTTCATGAGAATGCAATTCTCTGAATGAATCGACATTATTAAGCCAAGATGCGTGTACGAAGGAACATTTTGTATGGCGTAGTGGACTTTTTGCATGCTAATAACACCAACTAGTGGCCTCGCAGCATATATGTTCCACTACATGGATTTACTCAGAATTCGGAGTAGAACATTCTATGTGAGTTTTGTGTGTCTGTGTGTGTCTGTTTGTGTGTGTGTGTGTGTCCCCTTATAACTTTTGATCCGCTCAATTCACAGAGCCAAAAATTTCAGAATATATAAACAGTTATAGGACTACAACACTTTTATACTCAGAATTGTGAATTTTTGTTTCAGTCAGGGGTTATCAACTATTGAAATTTTGGTTTATTTTTCCATATATCTCAGAAACCATAAAAGCTAGAACGCTGAAATTTGGTATAAACATAGACAAATACAAAATCTCAAATTGTTTTTTTTTAATTCCAGGGTTTCTCAAACATTTTTTACTAAGAAAAATATTTTTTTATGATAAATTTATGAGTTTAACTGCCTATATTTCAAATTTATTTAAAAAATATCAAGAAAGCCGAAACACCCCAACTAGATAATTTAATTTTCTATAAAAAATATTAACATTGTATTATCACATCTCAAATTGTTTTTAAGAATTTTTATAAAAATTGAATTTAGTGACGACATTGCTTCATACAATTTGTATGGCAGTCGCCTATACACAATATGTTTTTTTTTTTTTTTTAATAAAAAAATGAATATGTCCTTGTTAAACAAGTACATATACATCTTCCTACGTTCCCTAAAATAAGCAAATAAATGCTTGTGCTATAGGTGAACGAAATCGGTCGAGGCAGGATTCGAACTCGCGACCACTGGATTACTAACCCAGCGCGCTACCCGCTCTACCATCGACCCATCTAAATGTAATGTGTTCATGTAAGAAGACTTAATAGTTTGATAGGTACTTACTTAATCTCCAAACATACTTTCAGAACCATCATGCTGTTTTCATATTCCGGGTAGGAAAAGAGGACTGACCTCCATACTGTCCTATCTTGACATAGGTACATACCAACATGTGTTAAAATTTTCAATAATTTGGATTAATTGGTTTATAGCTTGATTTTTATTCTTCAACTATACATACTATCGCTATCGACAGTTGGATCTCATGTGTTGCATGCAAATAGTAATAATACATTGTTTAGTGTATTTGATTAGGTACCTATGCAATAAGTGATAAGATTTCAGTATCGAATAGTGTATGAACGAACAACTGAAACATTTATTTTTTGCTAGTAAATAAAACTGAATCAAGTCTACATACCTGCTCAATAAAGAGAAACCCCAGTATCAGGTTTGCAGAAACTAATAACGGGTCAACTGATAATATTATTATGTAAAATAAATGCGGTTTCGATATGGTTTTTTTATATAAATTAACATCAATTGCATAATTTGAAGACATAATTTATATTTATGTTTGTTTCAAACTATATAATGAAAAAAAAATATCTATGGTTTAGAGCTTTCTCAATTTGATTTTGCTTATTTTATGCTTAAACAATAACGTAGTCATATGATTTGATAAATCTTACTATTTGATTTTTTTAAGTACAAAAGTTTTTTTTATTGTTTTCTTCGTGTTTTTATTCATAAACTGTATATTCTTCTTCCTAACGTGCCTAGTTTAAGGTCGCGAGTCTTGTAGGGTACTTCATTATAGATCATTGAAAATCGTTGTTTTATGTTTAATCGTGACTTATTATGTGACCTTGTTATTAAATTTGTTGTTATTAAATTTCTTATTACTTGCTTCTTTTGTTTTATAATTAATTCATTAGTTCCATATTTACTGAATTACCATCTGTCTGAATAATGATTAAAACAGTTATTCTCGGGATAATATTACATGAGTTATGCTATCCTGAGGTTACATACCTTGTAATTATATAGGTATGTAGCCTTATATATAAGAGTTAAATGATAGAAAACGACCTTTCACCCTTTTCTCGAAAAAATATTTGCTTGAAATATGAACCAGGAAGTCATCACATTAAGGAATCTTCGGTGGCGGTATTGTAAAACAAATAGGAAGCATGATAATATCTTCCAAGCGTCAGTAAACAAGGTGGAGTTCGCTGATGACGGCACATAAATAAGAAACACTGCTTTGAAAACTTGAAATGCCGCATCGCTTATTTCGAATTTTTCATAATCCTTTGAAAGAATGTATACCTTATTTAAACCAAGCAAAATATGTAATTAGCCGGGTCTTCACCGAACGATCCACTTTGGATTGGCGATACCACAAAGAACGGATAATACAATAACTCTGGTACAAAATTACAAATAAAGCAACACGTGCAATATATATTGTGGTCTCTGTCTCACCACAAGGATGTTACATGTTTCTTAACAAATCTGAAATGAAGAATACATAAAATTTGCCGCTTACGTAATAAGTTCAGAGTGCTAAAAGATGGTTTGTTATATCGATACCCGCGTGTTAAAGGGCAGCAAGTCGAAATGGCAGAAATTATTTCCTTCCAACAATTACAATTTTATTTTCTTATATTAATTAAGAAACTTGTTAAATCCATTGGAAAAAAAGCAAAAATGCTACTTCTAACCATTTTCTAGAAATGTTTCGATTTAATTTTTTTTACCAATTTATGTGGCAATAATTCGTTACTTGATTTTTCAGACTTCGGATGTCGATTTTTCAAAAAAAAAAAAAGATTAAAGGGAAATGAATATTAAGAAAATTTTGTTTTAATTAAAGTTCCGTGGTTCACTTGTAATTTATTCTTCGAGGTCATAAGATGCACGTGTCCAATAAGTCCAAAGAAATTTCCTCGCACAGCTTTGTAAAATATTTCATCTGTGTCAAAAATGTTTATTGACATGTTAAAACTAAATTGTTGGTTTCAGTAAAGATAAGAGAAAAAGTTATGATTTGGGATTATAGCGAGATCGTTGGCGGTTTGTCAGTTATCAAACAAGCAATCCCCTCGAAGTATATAGGTAAATATAAAATGTTTAGTTCCTTTGTACAAAGTGTCTTCAGTCTGGTACCGGGATCCTTCTCCATCTCCGACAATAAGTTTGATATCTCAGCTAGCTCCGCGGGAACTCTCTGGAGAGGAAGCAGCCACGACGGGTCCACCCGTTCTCCACCCCCCTGTCTTCTCGTCTCTTCTCATAATATACCGGTGCTATCTAACCATACCAACCTATGTTTCACTTTCAGTTCGAGCGATATGGGGGGGTTTCAAGTTAAAAAACTCGGTCTTTTTAAAAATCCATGTATGCGTACTTCATTAACTATAAACAATTATAAACTCGCCTAAAGTCTGCACGGTGCCTTATGGAATTCCGGGAAATGAAATGCCTTAAAATACAAAAATGACAGAGGTAGTTAGGCTCTTAGTGGCTCAAACCTACACGATGAACATGTTTAAAAAAACACATGTTTAAACATGTAGATGGACAGTTTAGACAAAAAAAAGAGTAAATTTGGTTTTATGGTAGTTTGGTAACAGCGAATTTAAAAGGGCAGTGAAGAGAGCTTGAAACAATTATATTTTATATTTATCTATCTTGGACTAAACGAATTTAGTCCGCAAAAATGGAACACTAAACATTTTTAAAGCGTTTGAGTTTTTTGAAATACTCCTCATTCAAGCAACAGGAGAAGTGTTTATGTTTGTGATTTCTACATTCTTAAGCGGACCCTAGGACCAGTAGCTTTATCGCCCTCCTCCTAAACCTTTGTGAAGTATTGTTCTTTCTTGAGTTTTTTTCTATGTTTTGATATTGTGTTTGTAAGATTTAATCAAATCGAGTCTCAAGTACCGAACAATATTGATTTTGTAGTTTGAAAAATCTACTTTAAAACATAACCAAGTTTGCACATACGTAATTATCACAGAGAGAGAAAGACACCACTGAAACCAAAAAGTCTTAACTGTTAGGTATATATTTGAAAATCGTATTATTTTGTAAAATCATTTTGGGACCCTAGATCACAGGTGTAGAAGGACCCAAACTTTTGGGGGAGGTCATAATTGATTGCATTGTTTTGGAATTTACTGAAAAAGTGGATATCAAGAAATGAAAAAATTCAAAATGAGATAAGTTTTAAGTATATTATATATGTATGTAATACTTGTTTGTTAAGCCATACAATTTGAACTTCATTTTATCAGAGTCCAAGGCGTGCACGGAACGTTAGCGGTAATAGGGAGGGAGTTGCTGCCTTTTTGCCCCGGCGCTTGGGGCGCAGATTGCGGGCTTATACTATCTATACATAGGTATCTCGAGTACGTGTACCACGAGTAGGTTCGTATGTAGAATGTGTCGTATACATGTACCACCACACCATACCTTTTTACCCTCAGTAGCTTTGACACCACTCCAACCGCCCGCGGCCCGACACATCCGCCTGTGCGTTGTGCGTGCTTCGCTCAACACATAACCATTGTACCGACTAATGTATGGAGCGGAGCCTACACTACACATTGCCTGACAGCGATACGATACGCCTCCAGATGATTTTGACTATGACGATGATATACTCACAACACGACACCCGATTGATTTGACCGGCAACTCCAAACCGATAAAGCACACCCTAAACTGGATGATCAGTCCCTGTCACAATTCATAGAAATATTTCCATCTGACAAACGGATAATTAAGATAACACAGATAAGGTTAGAAATGTTTGACATTCCGAACTAATTATTTGAAATGCGTCACAAATGTATAGAAAAGAACAGGGGGGCTACTCATGACACAATTTTAATACGTTCTTAGTTTGCCTTAATCTTAAAAATGTATAAATCAGTTCTCGACCATAATCCAATTTTAATCTTTCTCTACATTTAATCATAAAAATTTGTTGATATCTACGTGTACCTAGTATGAAATTGTCTTTAATTGTTGTGTAAATTTATAGTATTATTTAATTAACTTGACCTCAAAGATTGCTAAAGTCTGAAGCTAATCTTAATTTTACTGTAATCAACTTCATGAAAAACAAACAACTTCATGAGTAGCCCTGCAGGATTGCTTAAAGTTTCTAAAAATATCTCTTGTAATACCAGCAAAAGATTGTGAGAAAATGAGTCTAACAAGACTTTTCTTTTTATCGTGTCGGTGAACACACAGCTTATCCGCATGACTCATCAGCAGGCCAAGTCAGTAAAAAAGTCGAGATCCGACAACGTATCGCCGCTCTTCTCGCCATGTTTACGCCCGTGACGACAATTCGTAGTCACTAAGCGCTGTCGAGTTCGTAAATGCACTTATTAGTATTTGTCGCCGTTAGGCTGGATTGCGGTACATTTTTGAATTATCATTTATGGCAATACACAATATTTTCCCCATGATTTGAATAAATGTCAAATTTGTTTACTTAAATTTGTTAAATAAATATAATATGGTCATATTTTTAAGCACGAAAGCAAGTTATAATACGATTAAATTAACTTTTTTTGTGTTTATTGAATGTTTTGAGAGTAATTTTAAAAATTATTTTTAATAATATTTCGATCAATTTATCAAGTGTGATGATAGCAGCGTGTTATTTTTTTTTACTAAAAACTACGCCGAATTTTCTTTTGTTAAGTGTTAAAATACATATGTGATAAAATAGCTTACAAGAATACTTTCTCAAAATCAAAAATTATTTCAAATCTATACTTACGGAAAACATTTACGGACGCATAGAATTATAATGTTATAATCTAAGTACGGACGCATATTTCCAATAAATATACAACTATATAAACTTTTGTTACGCGGTAATTAGCAATAAATGAATTACGCGGAATATTTAAAGGGTTTGAAGAATCTCTTAAACGGCGTCGTTCAACCCGTTTATATAATTATTCTCAAAATAAATATGAAATTCGGCATTGTTCGCGTAAAAAATGACATTTTATTCAACATGGCGGCGTTAGATCTTGTCTCTCGACTCGATGTCGACCATGTCGACCCAATCTCGCCGTCAAATAAGTGGGCGAGAACGATTCGACGCGTTATCTGCTTAGTGACTACCAAAACTGTCAAAATATCGACTAGTCGATATTTTGACAGTTAATCTCGACATTTATCGGTCGAGATCTACTTACAGACTTAGCCTGCAGTTTCCAGAAGGTCACAATCTCTTTTATGACGTCCTCTAGGTGGGAACGTTCGGCGTATTATAACCAAAAAAGATGGAAAGATTGTTGGTCATCCCCTCCCGAAACATGAATTGATGGAATCCAGATCCTCTATCCAGATCCAGACGAAGAACTTTTTTTTATTATTTTGATTTTTCTTTCTTGTCTTCTTATCAGCTTCCTCTCCACTAATGGATATAGGTCTCTTCCAAATTTCTCCATTCATCTCGATCTTGCGCTCTCCATATCCACCTTCGTTCCGCGACAGGGATTTATGCCGTTTGCCCTCTTTTTACGGTCTAACGACGGTTCTTTATTCTACATATCTCCTACTATATAATCAGATTTATTTTGGTGGTTTAATTTTGTGGATGAATTAATGTTTTGTGCACATAACCAGACATTTTAATTGCTGCACTTATGAGTGTATTATTATTTGTAATACAATTGTCCAACAATTCCAATAAGGAATCTTGGCAAAGTTTTTATTCCACCTAATTTAGAATTTCTACCAGTTAAGGTTGTTTACAAGTATTTTCAAGAACGAGAATAACGCCTTGAAGGTAACCGTATTTGGTATAGACTGCTGCATACTCCATTAAAGATTTCTGACGATAAAGGACTTTTGAGACCAGTTTTTGACAGTAAAAATAGCGTCATGTAGTTAGGGTTTTCAGCTTTCCAGCGCTTTAGAATAGTAAACCTAATAAAAAAAATCATAATTTATTTTTTTGATATGATACGAATCTGTTGTGTTTTTGTTTTTTTTTTCTTGAACTTTATGAATTTGTTTTGACATGTTTGTGAAAACAATAAATTGTAGGTGAGAAAGTTCTACGAAATAAAAAACTTTTAAAAGAGCTAAAAAATATCTGGAAACATATAAATAATGCTGGGGAAATGTACAGTGATCTAGGAGGATATATATATTTGATAAATGAAGAAGACGAAAGAATTTTTTGATTTTAGCTATCAAAGTATAATCGAGGATGGTGCGAGATAATGATTAGGCAATCAATTATGTTGTTTTGGTAAAATAAGCATTGAATATTATCATGAAGCCTTTGAGAAGTGGCAAATGGACATTTTTTTAAATAGTGTAAATGTAGTAATGTTATAAAACTACTTTTTACTAGTAGTAATGTTATAAAACTAAGGATAAAATAAGGTTGTATGTGTTGTGGGAACCAGATTGTCTCGAAAGCTTGTTGTGATGGTCTGCGTGGACGTAGATTTCGTGGTCGCTCGCCGACTTAAACGGAGTGACCTTGTTTAGTCTGTTTTGGCGTCTAGTGCTCTAAATTCTGCCCTTTTGACTACCCATATCATGGATACAAGATACAATTATCATATGAAGTTCTATAATATCGATATTATGGAACTCCATATGAAAATTGTATCCATGATACGGGTAATCGTGATGGTTTTTATTTCACCCTTTGACGGGACTTGCCCCCCAGAACAGACTAGTATGGAGGCGGGCCGGGTCACACACAGAGATTGATTACAGCCACCGTCCTCAGTTATGGGGATAAGAACGAGAGAGAATATGTACCTATTGATGTTATGGATAAGAAAGATATGGATCAATTATTCGCGGTTGTTGTTATGAAGCACCAGGAAAAAAGACGCATTTCCTAAGTTGGGAGTGCCAGGGATGTAGGATGTAGTAGGAGTAAAACCGAGGACTGCACCTAGAGTATTGGGACAAATGACATTGCAAAGAGGTTTATTAGCCTTACAGCAAACTAATTAATTACCTTACTTATATCACAATTGCGAAAAAAAAGTGCAACGAAAGTTAGCGATGACGCATCCAGGCAGAAAAACTTATATTTATCTTACAAATAAATCTGTGTTTCCGGACATGTCAGCTAGTTTTCTGTACAATATATTTTTTATCTGCTTGAACCCTTTATTTTTTATCTGCTTGGAAGTAAAACTTATATTTATCTAACAAATAAATCTGTGTTTCCGGACATGTGAGCTAGTTTTCTGTACAATATATGTTTTATCTGCTTGAACCTTGAACCCTTTATTTTTTATCTGCTTGGAAGAAAAACTTATATTTATCTAACAAATAAATCTGTGTTTCCGGACATGTGAGCTAGTTTTCTGTACAAATATATCACAAATAAATCTGTGTTTCCGGACATGTGAGCTAGTTTTCTGTACAATAAATTTTGTATCTGCTTGAACCCTTTATTTTTTATCTGCTTGGAAGTAAAACTTATATTTATCTAACAAATAAATCTGTGTTTCCGGACATGTGAACTAGTTTTCTGTACAATATATTTTTTATCTGCTTGAACCCTTTATTTTTTATCTGCTTGGAAGAAAAACTTATATTTATGTTACAAATCAATCTGTGTTTCCGGACATGTGAGCTGGTTTCCTGTACAATATATTTTTTATCTGCTTGAACCCGGCACGACGGTACAGAAGTCAATACCTACATGATTCATTGAACACTATAGTATACATATCTATATTTGTGACAACAAATTAAGTCAATCATTTTTTAAGAGAAAAGGACCAATTGTAAAGATGCATTGTTTTTTATTTACTAGTTGCATGTAACACATGAGATCCAACTGACGATAGCGATAGTATGTAGTTGAAGAATAAGTACCAAACTATAAACTCATAAATCCAAATTATTGAATATTTTAGTATATTTTATTTTCTATACAACACATGTATGTCAAGATAGGACAGTATGGAGGTCAGTCATTTTTTCTACCCAGAATATAAAAACAGCATGATGGTATGTATGTATGTTTGGAGATTTAAGTATCAAACTATTAAGTCTTCTTACATATATTATTGTGTATAGGCGACTGCCATACAAATTGTATGAAGTGATGTCGTCACTAAGTTCAATTTTTATAAAAATTGTTAAAAAAAATATAGATTTACTTCTACAATATTTATAATTTTTATAGAAAATTAAATTATCTAGTTGGGGTGTTTCGGCTTTTTTCGATATTTTTAAAATATTTGGAAATATAGGCAGTTAATTTATAATAAAAAAAATAATTTATAATTTTAATTTATAATTTTAATTTATAATAAAAAAAATAATTTCTTAATAAAAAATGTTTGAGAAACCTTGGATTTTTTTTGAAGAAACTTGTTTGAGATTTTGTATTTTTCTATGTTTGTACCAATTTTCAGCGTTCTAGCTTTTATGGTTTCTGAGATATATGGAAAAATAAAGTAAAAATCCAAAAGTTGATAACCCCTGACTGAAAACAAAAATTCAAAATTCTGAGTATAAGAGTTTTGTAGGCCTATAACTGTTTATATATTCTGAAATTTTGGGCTCTGTGAATTGAGCGGATCAAAAGTTATAAGGGGGACACACACACACACAGACACACACACAGACACACGAAATGTTCTACTCCGAATTCTGAGTAAATCCGTGCATGGAACATTTATGCTGCGAAGCCTCTAAGTTGGTGTTTTTTGACTTCAAAGTTGGAAAAGCCGTGAAAAAAGTAAACCTCTGCATACAATTCTCGCGTATCCTGGCTTGAAACATTGTCGATATGTTAAGAGAACAAAGTTCTCCTGAACAAACTTTGAAACAAACTGAAAAACTTTGAAAAGTGTCTTCAATTTTTTTTAGTTTCTTGTTCATATAGGTACATCTTACAATGTTCCACCCATGATACACGATTTACATGATAATTTGTATGGGATTGTTACTCTATGTACGAGATAATCTCTTTTGGAGGAACGGATTCTTTTGCCGGTCGGTTTATCCAACTGTCGATTTGTTCAAGAAAATTTATTTCTCTGAAAATATCTCTGAACATAGTGTCTGTGTGTGTGTCTGTCCCCCTTATAACTTTTAAGCCGCTCAATTCACAGAGCTTAAAATTTTAGAATATATAGTAAGTTATAGGCCAACAAAACTTTTATATTCATAATTTTGACTTTTGGTTTCTGTCAAGGGTTACCAACTTTTGCACAATGTCTCACTCAATAGTTTGATACCTACTTAATCTCCAAACATACATACATACAATCATGCTGTTTTCATGTTCTTGGTAGAAAAACAGACTGACCCATAAGTACTATCCTATCCTGACATAAATGTTTTATATATAAAACAAAATATTTTAAAATATTTATTGAATTGTTTTTACGTGTTAATAGTTTAGTACGTATTCTTCAATTATACATACTATCGCCATCGGCAGCTGGATCTCATGTGTTACATGCAACTAGTTATATATGGAATAATAATGACAAGTTGTATTTTGAGTCTACATTTTCTATACTTACAAATTAATTTTCATTAATGTTATCAACTAGTATCCAAATAAAATATAATGATATCTACTTGTGAAATGTACCTATTTACACATCGAATAAAGAAAAGAACTAGCATCTTTCATCTGAGGAATGTACGTTGAGTTGGTAAAGTGTTATTTTCCCATAGGGATTGTATCCGAGCATCACACGATACGATACGCTCCTAGTCCAGTGAACCGTGGCTTTAGAACGTTTTATATCCCTCATCTCTTTCTCGTCCTGTAGTCCTGATCCCCTGGCCCCGGGCGCGTGTCTTGCGGCCTTCCGCACCGACCTTCCGGCCTGAACCCGAGACCGGGGACGGGACTACCTATCCATAGGTACGAATGGAGTTGGGTGGGACTCACCAGGGCCTCATTATCAACGCCATTATCTTTTTCATAATTATATATTTTTCAGAAATAAAGTAAGAAATTAAAATACTTGCAACTTTCAACCCATGAATTTTTATAACCCGAATTTTTCATTTGATTTTTGTTAGATAATAAATAAATTCGTTTCCTATTTTCGTATTCAAGATATTGGCTAATCGGTCTGTCTTTGTGTATATATGAAATTTGGAAAAAAAGACAATCCCTTTATTATAATTAATTAAAGATCAAAATGCTCACGATGAAAGATTTTACAATGGAATTTTTAAGAAATTTCATTCATTTATAAGCACCGTACAAATGAAAAATTAAAATAACATGTTTATGATAATAAAAAAAAATAGGAAATAGCTTTAAAATGAAAAAAAAAAAAATTTCACAACAAATAAATGTGAAACTTTAACGGTGGATGATGTTTTGTAGTGAAATCGTGTTACATTACAACTAAGAGTTTGACTGATATAATTGGATGTACGTAGCTAGAGGTCGTCCGAGAGACAATAATTATGTACCAAGAGATCAATGACGTGTGCTGTAGCAGCTACCAGGAGATGAAGATAGTTTTTGTTCCATGTCGACCGACGTTGCACAAACTACTCACAAAATAATTACATTGATGGATTTGCTTTAAGTACAATACATATTTTAAACATTTCGATATAAATACATAAATCACAAGCAAATTTTAAAACATCGATAGTTAGTAAATACCGTAATCACATTCATCCATAATCTATCTCACATAAATACATTCAATACAATATATGCTACATAATATAAAATTTTATTTGTCACTTTTATATGTAATGTATATTTGTTACTCTTGTGATAAAACATATTACTGGGATTCAATTAAATAATTATACTTTTTTTTATATTATCATATTATATTATTTACTTATAACATTGTATCCTGTTTGTTTTCCAAAATAATAATTAAAAAAATGAAGAGTCTGGCGTATAAAAGATATAAAGGGAGAGATCGAGTGCTCGGTGCAAACAAATCTTAGGATTGTGACCCAGAATACGAAAAACGTTATTGGGTCGATTTTGGATGTGGCTAGTTTTACGCAGATCCGCTATATGCCTGGACACACCACGACTAAAATTTGACGACACATCATATATTTTTGTTTGCGATATTCCAGTATTCCAATTCTGTATCACTGTGTGTATGTATAAAAAATACCGTTTCTATAATACGAGCGTGTATTGTGCGCCCGTGGCGTTGGAGGTATACGGGCATTGAGTTGCGAGTATATATTATAATATACGATGAGCGATGAGACTGACATTTGAGACATTATACCCAGTCCCTCTCTGAGCGGGTTCCATTAGTCCTGCGACCCGCCTCGCTCTCCGCACCCCTCCCAGCCACGCAGCCGCCACGCGATTAATCAGCCGAGTCGTTAGCGAAGCCACCGTACTCTCGGGCAGGGCGCTCCTGACACCCTCTCCTTTTCTGCCACCCTAATGATGGCACTCCGCAATGATGCTTGATATCGTCTATTATTTTTTGCACAATATTTATTTATTTTGTTTTATTGTTTGAAAATAATCAAAAAATACCACTATCAAATAATGGACTTCCATCAACTTACTGAAAATGGAAAAATGAAAGTAATTAATACAAAAACCGTCTCCAAAAAAAGCTACAATGAAAAAAATTAAAACATTTAATTCCGGCACCACGAAGAAACAATGAAACAAAAAATAACATAAAATGCACAACAAAGTATAAAATAATCGTCTAATCCAAACAGTCGATTTGTTCAAGAGAATTTTATTCTCTTAAAATATCGACAAAGTATCAAGCCAATATATGCGAGATTTGTATGCAGGGTCTATATTTTTCACGGTTTTTCCAACTTTGAAGTCAAAAAACTCCAACTTAGAGGCTTCGCAGCATACCAACTATCTAGACCAACTAGACAGACCGAACAGGCTAAACTCCTAACACCTAGACTCAAGACAACTTTTGGACAAAGAAATTTCCTGTATTTTGGAGTCAAATTATACAACGAACTACCTTTAACACTTAGACAAAACAGTAACTTGAAAATATTTAAGCGAGACATTAAAATTTGCATTTAAAAAAGGGCAGAGACTATATCTGCATATAAATAAAGTAGACCTGGTAAGATTGTCGTTCTGGATTTGCGAATGTTTGTGCACGACTATATTCATGTCAGTCTGCCCAAGGCTGCCTGTTCTTACATTCGTTTGAAATCTTTCTATGTGGATATCGGCAATTTTACAGTAGAGTAAAAATCTTACAATATTACATTTTTATAATATTACATTTGAAACAGTATAAAAACACAAAGCCTCACAAGCTGATATGTTTTTTTATTATTTTCAAAAGAAAGTTAGTTTAAATGTTATATAATAAGAATTAAATAATGCTTTTATGCTTTACTCGCCGAGTCGCCAAAATTGATATATGTGAATTTACCCTGAAGATGACAAAAATACCAACATTCTGATATATGCGTCCCTATCGTAATTAGACCTCAAATGGCACGAAGTAATAAAATCCGACACAGGGAGAGTGAGCAATTCACGTTGAACAAATGGTCCCTTTTGCATTGTGGGTCAGATTTGCTTTCCTCGCGTTGTTCCACCATTCTTTCAGCTGTCAAATATTCGAAAGTTACCTACTTTATATTTTTATCGTAATTAATATGTATTGATTTAGTTTATTTTCCAATATTTAATAACTTTATATTTTATTTTCTTTCAGAATCAAATTTTAGCCTATAAAAATGTAAGTTGAAATTTCAATTCTCGATGAATTTAGGTAAATTTTAAATCAACATTCACATATGGAAAGAACGTAGGTATTTGTTTAAAGATATTTTCATAAATGAGTTGGTGATTATTGTATTTCGGTGTACAGGTTATGTCATTCTTCTAGGAGTAGGTTAAAGAGTGCAGAAGGAATGGCACATGAAAATAACATGTTGCGAATGGTTGCACTTAGGGCAAACGAATCTAAAGAACAGCAAGAAAGGAGATGTGAAGCCAGTAGATTACAAATGACGGCGTATAGGGTATTACAATTTCTGCAGCAAGAAAGAGGAAGTACAGATTTTCAGTCTTCAAGTAATTGGATAGAGGTAGGGAGTCGTGGTAATTTAATGATAATAGATCAGATGAATATGCAAGACGTTGAAGTAATAGAAATTACTGCACTTGAATGCGCCATCTTAGCAGCATTAAAGGTATAAAACAGCCTCTAAGTCTTCAAGTCATAAGGCCCCTGAGTCAAATTGAAAACGCTTAACAATATCGCCAAACACTATTTTTTTTGTATGTAAAATAACAGATGTGGCATTGAAACATGAATCATGGAGACAAAAGGAAAATTCTGCTTTTTCCTATAGTTGCAATATAGATATTAACCTATAGTTGCAATTTATTTCTGAGCCAGTATCAACTTTTGGTAGAATGTCTATAATTTGTACATATTGTGGTGATTTGAAAACAGATGTGGCATTGAAACATGAATCATGGAGACAAAAGGAAAATTCTGCTTTTTCCTATAGTTGCAATATAGATATTAACCTATAGTTGCAATTTATTTCTGAGCCAGTATCAACTTTTGGTAGAATGTCTATAATTTGTACATATTGTGGTGATTTGAAATGGAAGGGAGAAAAACCAGGAATGTGTTGTAACAATGGAATAGTACACATACCTGCAATAGATATCCTCCAGAGCCTCTTTATACATTATTAACAGGTAATTCATGTATTTTCTACATGATACCTGTTGAGAAATTGCATAACTAGCAATTGTAAAATTGCATTACTAGCAATACCTGTAAAATTGCATTACTAGCAAGATGAGCATGTATGAGACAGTGTATCAATGTTGATGAGGCGATGTATGTGTCAAGATAGAAGTATGCGGTGTTCGGTTCTCACTGCCTACCCCTTGGGGAAGATAGAAGTGGACAGTAAAAAATACACTTGTCTATAGGGACACAGACAATATCAATATGAAGTTGATCACTCAATTTTCCCATACACAAGCAATTTTACTTCTCTTATATACTTTTTTCATACAAATATGAAATTTATTTCACATTGATATGGCAAACCAAATATTTTTTTTCTTTAAATTTTGACAATCCTTGAATGCATTTTTGATGAGAGTATTTTTGTTGTAACAAAATTTCAAACAGTATAAAAATACCTCGACTTTCCAGACCGTGAGAGCATTTTGAAAATTTGGACAGATGAAATCATAGAGAAGAAATTAACGGATATCTATGGAATCAGCTCTAGGTCTATGCACTTTACAAATATGATGTTAATATGAAGTCGATAGGACTTATATTTGGGCTGTAGAGAGGACACAAAAAGGATAATCCGTACGCCGTACGCCATATATACAAACACATCACTACAGGGCTTACGACCTGTCATCGGCTGGTTTACGTGATCACTTTATGCGCTTGCGCAACGTTCACCAATTATGCCTTTTTAATGAGATCCCTATCAATTCAATTTTTGAAAGTTCTATATATTGCAATACTGAAATTCTATTCGCTTGAAAATAAGGATTTTTACTACAGCCATCTATGTGTGAAATTATGAACAACATTTTTATTATTTTTATTTATTTTTGTCGTTTTGTTGTAAGTTCTGTTAAAAAATATCTTTGACTCCCGACAGGGAAAAAAATCCAATGTTTGCGCATATGCAATAATAAAAATATTCGGTTATAGGTACACATAAAAATTAAATCATAATCTAGAAATTAGACTTGGCGTGACTCAGAAACATTATTTTTTTTTTGTAATATTTTATGTTTTATAATTTTTCAATAAAAAAAAATTTAATACATTTGTTAAATACTTTGAAGTTTGATTGATTTTCATTTCATGCACACATGATTGACTGTCGAACAAAATATTAACTCCTAGTGGTATTTATTGTTGGCACAAATAAGCACTGAAAATAAAAAGTTAGATTATTGTCATTGAATGACAATGTACCTATATATGTATGTAATTGAAACTATCTACGATCCTTTGAGTGTTTTCCATAAAATGCCAATTACTTAACCCAATGCAAATTTATTTGAAGCTAAAAATGAATTTTAATAAAAAAAATGTTGTATTTATTAATAATAATACACATTGTAAAAGTTGAAATAACTTCTTTTACAACACGTTATAAGACCGGCATTGCGCATGGATCTATACAGTTGTTGTACGTCCTGAGAAAGAAGCATTCAGTTTGAAACCGATCGTTTAAATTTTCATTAATGGTTAAAAACAAAGTTAATTTTAATAATAAAGTTTTTGTGAAAACGAAATGGAAATCCATTTTATTTTAATTAATAGAGTTAATTATAATACATACAAAAAACCTGCATTATTTTTATAGTAAATAAGTCAATGTAATTCAAAAGCATTATTCAGCAAAGCACAATTTGAATTTCAGTGCCTGATAACTAAAAAAATGATCAGGATAGCAGTAGTGATATCGCTCAATTATTAGGACCACAAGTATATAAAGAGGTAGGTATTGCAGATCATCTTCATAGTGTACTGGTGATTGGTAAATGGTGATTCGCTTTCATATCGATGTTATCATTCGATGTTGATTGACGTGAACGATGAGCGATTTAGAATTTTTTATAACAACTTTTGTAAATTTTTGTAAATATTTGAAGGAGAATTGCAGCGCAATCTATAAAAAATAAACTAGTTCATGGATTTTCGTTTTAAATAGATCAACTGCAAAGGGTACAAAATAGGGTTGCCAACCATACTTTATAAAAACGTATCCTACTTTATTTTTGGTAAATATACTTTATACTTTTGCATACAAATAAAGTATGTAAAAATACTTTATTTTCAATCTTTTTTTGTTGAGTTTTTAATTACAAAGGCAAAATTACAAGAAATATTAAGATGGACGGTTTATATTCCGAGTCAATAAGACTTAAAGAGATGCATAGAAAAATCACTAATGATGATAAAGAATTTTCAGAGAAAAGTACAGCTGATAAATGGCAATATATACTTAAAAATGCATCTGATAGCTTACCAAATGTGAAAAAAATATTTCTTAAATATTCTATAAGTACTGTCTGTTCCCGCCACTTCAGCTTTCACTGAAAGATTTTTTTCAGTAATGAATCTAAAGTGGCGAGAAGAGAGAAATAGAGCGTCAATAGATTTGATTAAAAACGAATTGTTTATTTATTTAAATTTAAATTTTGATTGTCAAACAAGCTTTGAAACATTTAAAAATAGCAAAAAATTGTTAGTTTGTGCTAAAAGCACACAAAAATATGTATTTAAGGCAGTATAAAATTAAATTTTGAAAAATACTTTTTTTCTTCCAAATACTTTATTTTTTTCCTATTTAAACCATTTTCTACTTTTTTTTATCAAAAAAATTTGGCAACCCTAGGACAAAATGATAAACTGCCGGAACGACACCCTTGGTTTAGTTCCAAGTAGGGCAGAAATTTTGTAAAAAAAAATTAAGCAGTTGGCTTGTACCTCACGGGGGTAGGCCGAGAGAACCGAACGCAACATATTTCTATCTTGAAACACATTCATCCCCTCGTCAACATTCATACATCGTCTTATACAATATGTTCGTCTGTGGTTCAAGCTTCTAACATTTCCGTCTTTTAAAATACCGTTCACATGGACGTGCCGTATCTTCCTTGGGCGGCCCCGACCTCTCATTCTATTCCTGTCTGCAATGTATATTTTCTTCGTCAAGCGTTCCTCATTCATTCTCCCCATGTGGCTAAACCATCTCAATATGTTCACTTTCATTCTATTAATAACATCTTTTTCCTTACGTCCTCATTTCTTACCCTGTCATACATCGTTCTATTCATCGTTCTTAGCGATCTCATTTCAACTGCATTTATTCTACTTTCGTTCGACTTTTGCCATGTCCAGGTTTCACTTGCATACGTCAAGGTTGGCACTACGATAGCGTTTTGAATGGCAACTTTGGCTTCCTTTGATATATTGCGATCATTCCATAGCTGCCATAACTCTTCTTTGATCTCCTTATCAATCCGTCCATTCCGTTGAAATGTGCTTCACAGATAGACATTGTCGGCCTTCGTGGCTCAGTTGGTTGGATATCTGACTGCTGATCCAAGGGTCCCGGGTTCGATTCCCGGTGGAGACACAGTTTTTAAAATCGTGTTTTCAGTCTGGATCTGTGAGACGATAAATATCGTAAGTCTCCAGAATGTGGCAACTTGTTATTGGGTGCGTGTTAAATAATTATTTGACATAGTACCTGTTAGTTGCCCGAGAAGCTACATAAATAAATAAATAAATATTCGTCGACTTGATCGAGCCATTTGTTCTCTACTTTTATTTGGCACGCTGTTCTGCTTTCACTCTTTTCAAACACCATTACCTTTAATTTGCTGGCATTCATCTTTAGTCCATTCTCTATGCATCTTTCATATACCATACTTATATACAAGATACTGTTAGGTACTCTTCCATACTTTCTGCTTAAAGAACTTTATCATCTGCATACATAAAGTCACGCACTAATCAACTCAATACTCAATTTCAGAGCCTTGCTATCCTCCTTAAGGGATCTCATACAGAAACCAATGTACAGATTGAAGAGCCATGATTCCCAGAATTATAAGATTCCCAGAGGACAAAAGTTTTCACAATGCACCATACACAAAAAAACATTGTCAAAAACATGTGAGAGCATTTTGTAAATTTGGACAGATTTCATCTGTCCAAATTTTTAAGATGCTCCTACGGTCTGGAAAATCGAGGTATTTTTATAGTGTTTGAAATTTTGTTACAATAAAAATACATTCATTAAAAATGCATTCAAGGATTGTCAAAAATTAAAGAATAAAATGCTTTGCTATATCGATGTGAAATAAATTTCATATTTGTATGAAAAATGTATATAACAGAAGTAAAATTGCTTTTGTAAGGGAAAATTGAGTGATCAACTTCATATTGATATTGTATGTGTATTTAGATGTATTTTTTACTCTCAACTTTTATCTTCTTCAAGGGGTAGGCAGTGAGAACCGAACACCGCATTCTTCTATCTTGACACATACATCGCCTCATCAACATTGATACACTCTCTCATACATGCTCATCTTGCTAGTAATGCAATTTTACCTAAAATTTCTCAACAGATATGTAGAAAATACATTGTACCTACTATGAGTTTCCTGACAATGTTTTTGTGTGTATGGTGTATTGTGAAAATTTTTGTCCTCTGGGAATCTTATATTTGTTTAAGAATCTAATAGATAGGTACTTCATAAAAATGCATTTAGAGATTGTCAACCTTTCAAGAAGAAAAAATGAATGCTTACTATGGTGTGGAGAGTTTAGTGTTGGCCACAACCCACTCGTTTTAATGACGACATCGTTTCATACAATTTTGTATGGCAGAATACACAACATCTACGGGAACTCATAGTTTCATACATTATATTTTATTTATTTTATTTTTATTTATTTCTATCCAAAAACATACAGTATATTGATACCGGGGGTAGAGAACTGGGTGGTAGTCGCCTTCCAGATTTGACTCTCTCGCAAGCGGAGAGTACAAGATCCTGACGCTTCCACCTTCTCACCGTGCCGTATCGTAAAGACAAGGGCTCACTCCAGTAATAAAAGAATCTTTTTGAGTTATTTCTGGTTCCTGTTTAATTATAGTTTTTTTAAATCAAAATTCAAATTGAGATAAAATAGGCATACAAAAAACATACTACAAAATACAATAAATTTGCAGATGCGATCCCAATCGCAGAATACATAAGAAAAACAATAAATTATACAAATATGCGTAGACATGGCCATGACGCTACTAAAGGAATTATACATGGTTACATTTAAAATTATATAGTTCAAAAATAAAATGTTCGTTGATTTTCACTTGAAGTTATGTATATTTTTCACTCGAAGTACTATTTGTTTTTCACTTTTAAAAATAAAAATTCACTGTACCTTGTTTGCAGGTCAAAGTTAAGTTCGCGGTGCGACTGTTATTGTCTAGGCGCCCGCAACGTTTCGCGGTTCGCGATAACGCTGGGCGCTCGTTCTATACAATCCTGGAAGATCGCGTTGGCTCGTTCCGTGTTCTTCGGTGCGTGATGTCCACTTATTATCGTTCGGCGCTGGATATATTTCTGAATTTAATTCTAATTCATTCTTAATTAAATTAATATCCTTGTCGATTAGGCTCGTAAGCCCTAAATACGCCCCCACACTGCCACTTGGTCAGATGGATGGGTGACTATATTTAGTCTTTCGTATTCCCACACTGCCTCCTGGGTCAGATAATGGCGAATAGAATTTTCGATATCGACGAAGTCAACTTGGTCTTGCCAAGGCCCGTAGGCGAGACTGGTTACTGATTTAACTTGAACTCTGTTTTTATTATTATAAAAATTTAAACTTTACTAAAGCTACCGAACGATCATTACGTAGATTCGACTCACTGATTCTTTTTTTAAATATTAATGTTCCTTTAAAAATAACTTTGTTCTTACACTTAAAACTTTGAAGGCGGCGGTCAGGGCGTAAGCCCTGACCGCCTCACTATAGTGATAGACTGTTACTTTCAACTCACTGATTTTCCACTGACTGACTTCAACAAGACTGACTCTTTTACTGACTAACTTTTACTAACTGTCCAGGTAGTAAGATTCTACCTTATATCATAAAGTACCCCTGTTCCGAAGGGAGGGGGTATACAGGGGTATACAATATTCAAAACTATTGGCACGCAAATTATTTGTGCACACTAACTTAAGTAATATTTTAAAATTTACAATTACATAATTTGCATTCTGCGTGGGATCGAGACTAACATAAATACATTTACTCTAATTAAGCTAATTAACCCTGGCCACGTAACATTTTAGCTGGTACTATCGGTGACAGTGTTTTCAGTGTTTAAACCGTTTATTTTTAAGTGAAATTATATTGAGAAGTATCATACGCGCAATTCCGTCAAAATTCACACTCGCGAGGGCTGTATGAAAGCACTATTGCGCGATGTGTGACATTTATCAGAAGTGACGCGCGAGATACAACCAACATGGAAAAAATAATGTTTTTCGTTACTGTCTTGAAGTAATTTACAATGACGAGCGTCAGACACGGATTTATCAAAACTCATACTCGCGAGAGCTGTATTAAGGCCCCTAACGCGCGATATATGACGTTTATCAAAAGTCACGTGTCCGACGCGTACATTGTAAACATTTTCATTGAAAGTAAAATTGCCTAACGCGAATATATCCTTTCGCGAATTACACGTTTGTTTCTTTCGGCAACCAGATCCACCCCGGGAATTATGAGCAATACGGCATCAGTGAATTCGTCGGTGGCTAGACCTGGATTGCGCAAAATCAACCTCCGTGTATCTCGCTAGAGGACAATACGACGTTAGAGCAACAATTGAGAAAAGAAACATAAAATTAACGGAAATGTAAAACTGAAACTATTTATGTTGATTATTTGAAACCGGATTTAAAACATCTGAAAGCACCGTCGGCTGGGATTTACATAACGATCGATGAGGATTAAAAAGGGTTCGATTTTTTTCAGGTAGCCTGAATCTATATTTGAATAATAAACATTGAAATATTTAAGTGCGGAAAAATCCAAATCTCTGAGACAATTAGTTGCTGACCATGTTTTATTGCAGAACCCAAATAAATGGTCTTTGCGCGGTATTGAAAAAAGGTTATTTTATATGATGGTGATGTATTGTGTTTTCGAACTGGGTACAGATTAAAAGAATAAAATTATGAAAGTTAAAACCGAAAATACCTGAACCAACAACAGAATTAATATATTTTAAAATATTTACGAAGGCCAAGGTTAATAACAATAAAAAAATGTTTAAAAATTATAGTCGGGGCTATTGTTAGGGAAGACAATTGATGTCACCAGGGTACCACCAAATATTATACCTGCATCAATTGCTCCTGGTTTCTTTGACGATCATTATTGTCTTACCCTAGCAACGCCCTAATTTAAAACAAAATATGATTTTTAATATACAAGAAAATAACTCAGCTGACCTTTTGGTCCCGAGTATGTAGGTGTATACAAGATTTATTTTTCTTTCTAGAACTAACCTCTTGGAGTAATTCGTCTACAAAATTGGTGAAGAATTACATTCTACTGGATGTACAGTGAATGTATTATTGTAATTTTTTTTTAATGAATTGCCGGGCGCCAATAGTGGTATTTCCACTATAAAATTTTGCATCACTCTCGCAAACGAGTGGGATGCTGTGTGATTAAGAAGGGAATCAGACCCTTGATTATATAATCGAGACTAACATAAATACATTTACTCTAATTAAGCTAATTAACCCTGGCCACGTAACATTTTAGCTGGTACTATCGGTGACAGTGTTTTCAGTGTTTAAACCGTTTATTTTTAAGTGAAATTATATTGAGAAGTATCATACGCGCAATTCCGTCAAAATTCACACTCGCGAGGGCTGTATGAAAGCACTATTGCGCGATGTGTGACATTTATCAGAAGTGACGCGCGAGATACAACCAACATGGAAAAAATAATGTTTTTCGTTACTGTCTTGAAGTAATTTACAATGACGAGCGTCAGACACGGATTTATCAAAACTCATACTCGCGAGAGCTGTATTAAGGCCCCTAACGCGCGATATATGACGTTTATCAAAAGTCACGTGTCCGACGCGTACATTGTAAACATTTTCATTGAAAGTAAAATTGCCTAACGCGAATATATCCTTTCGCGAATTACACGTTTGTTTCTTTCGGCAACCAGATCCACCCCGGGAATTATGAGCAATACGGCATCAGTGAATTCGTCGGTGGCTAGACCTGGATTGCGCAAAATCAACCTCCGTGTATCTCGCTAGAGGACAATACGACGTTAGAGCAACAATTGAGAAAAGAAACATAAAATTAACGGAAATGTAAAACTGAAACTATTTATGTTGATTATTTGAAACCGGATTTAAAACATCTGAAAGCACCGTCGGCTGGGATTTACATAACGATCGATGAGGATTAAAAAGGGTTCGATTTTTTTCAGGTAGCCTGAATCTATATTTGAATAATAAACATTGAAATATTTAAGTGCGGAAAAATCCAAATCTCTGAGACAATTAGTTGCTGACCATGTTTTATTGCAGAACCCAAATAAATGGTCTTTGCGCGGTATTGAAAAAAGGTTATTTTATATGATGGTGATGTATTGTGTTTTCGAACTGGGTACAGATTAAAAGAATAAAATTATGAAAGTTAAAACCGAAAATACCTGAACCAACAATAGAATTAATATATTTTAAAATATTTACGAAGGCCAAGGTTAATAACAATAAAAAAATGTTTAAAAATTATAGTCGGGGCTATTGTTAGGGAAGACAATTGATGTCACCAGGGTACCACCAAATATTATACCTGCATCAATTGCTCCTGGTTTCTTTGACGATCATTATTGTCTTACCCTAGCAACGCCCTAATTTAAAACAAAATATGATTTTTAATATACAAGAAAATAACTCAGCTGACCTTTTGGTCCCGAGTATGTAGGTGTATACAAGATTTATTTTTCTTTCTAGAACTAACCTCTTGGAGTAATTCGTCTACAAAATTGGTGAAGAATTACATTCTACTGGATGTACAGTGAATGTATTATTGTAATTTTTTTTTAATGAATTGCCGGGCGCCAATAGTGGTATTTCCACTATAAAATTTTGCATCACTCTCGCAAACGAGTGGGATGCTGTGTGATTAAGAAGGGAATCAGACCCTTGATTATATAATCGAGACTAACATAAATACATTTACTCTAATTAAGCTAATTAACCCTGGCCACGTAACATTTTAGCTGGTACTATCGGTGACAGTGTTTTCAGTGTTTAAACCGTTTATTTTTAAGTGAAATTATATTGAGAAGTATCATACGCGCAATTCCGTCAAAATTCACACTCGCGAGGGCTGTATGAAAGCACTATTGCGCGATGTGTGACATTTATCAGAAGTGACGCGCGAGATACAACCAACATGGAAAAAATAATGTTTTTCGTTACTGTCTTGAAGTAATTTACAATGACGAGCGTCAGACACGGATTTATCAAAACTCATACTCGCGAGAGCTGTATTAAGGCCCCTAACGCGCGATATATGACGTTTATCAAAAGTCACGTGTCCGACGCGTACATTGTAAACATTTTCATTGAAAGTAAAATTGCCTAACGCGAATATATCCTTTCGCGAATTACACGTTTGTTTCTTTCGGCAACCAGATCCACCCCGGGAATTATGAGCAATACGGCATCAGTGAATTCGTCGGTGGCTAGACCTGGATTGCGCAAAATCAACCTCCGTGTATCTCGCTAGAGGACAATACGACGTTAGAGCAACAATTGAGAAAAGAAACATAAAATTAACGGAAATGTAAAACTGAAACTATTTATGTTGATTATTTGAAACCGGATTTAAAACATCTGAAAGCACCGTCGGCTGGGATTTACATAACGATCGATGAGGATTAAAAAGGGTTCGATTTTTTTCAGGTAGCCTGAATCTATATTTGAATAATAAACATTGAAATATTTAAGTGCGGAAAAATCCAAATCTCTGAGACAATTAGTTGCTGACCATGTTTTATTGCAGAACCCAAATAAATGGTCTTTGCGCGGTATTGAAAAAAGGTTATTTTATATGATGGTGATGTATTGTGTTTTCGAACTGGGTACAGATTAAAAGAATAAAATTATGAAAGTTAAAACCGAAAATACCTGAACCAACAACAGAATTAATATATTTTAAAATATTTACGAAGGCCAAGGTTAATAACAATAAAAAAATGTTTAAAAATTATAGTCGGGGCTATTGTTAGGGAAGACAATTGATGTCACCAGGGTACCACCAAATATTATACCTGCATCAATTGCTCCTGGTTTCTTTGACGATCATTATTGTCTTACCCTAGCAACGCCCTAATTTAAAACAAAATATGATTTTTAATATACAAGAAAATAACTCAGCTGACCTTTTGGTCCCGAGTATGTAGGTGTATACAAGATTTATTTTTCTTTCTAGAACTAACCTCTTGGAGTAATTCGTCTACAAAATTGGTGAAGAATTACATTCTACTGGATGTACAGTGAATGTATTATTGTAATTTTTTTTTAATGAATTGCCGGGCGCCAATAGTGGTATTTCCACTATAAAATTTTGCATCACTCTCGCAAACGAGTGGGATGCTGTGTGATTAAGAAGGGAATCAGACCCTTGATTATATAATCGAGACTAACATAAATACATTTACTCTAATTAAGCTAATTAACCCTGGCCACGTAACATTTTAGCTGGTACTATCGGTGACAGTGTTTTCAGTGTTTAAACCGTTTATTTTTAAGTGAAATTATATTGAGAAGTATCATACGCGCAATTCCGTCAAAATTCACACTCGCGAGGGCTGTATGAAAGCACTATTGCGCGATGTGTGACATTTATCAGAAGTGACGCGCGAGATACAACCAACATGGAAAAAATAATGTTTTTCGTTACTGTCTTGAAGTAATTTACAATGACGAGCGTCAGACACGGATTTATCAAAACTCATACTCGCGAGAGCTGTATTAAGGCCCCTAACGCGCGATATATGACGTTTATCAAAAGTCACGTGTCCGACGCGTACATTGTAAACATTTTCATTGAAAGTAAAATTGCCTAACGCGAATATATCCTTTCGCGAATTACACGTTTGTTTCTTTCGGCAACCAGATCCACCCCGGGAATTATGAGCAATACGGCATCAGTGAATTCGTCGGTGGCTAGACCTGGATTGCGCAAAATCAACCTCCGTGTATCTCGCTAGAGGACAATACGACGTTAGAGCAACAATTGAGAAAAGAAACATAAAATTAACGGAAATGTAAAACTGAAACTATTTATGTTGATTATTTGAAACCGGATTTAAAACATCTGAAAGCACCGTCGGCTGGGATTTACATAACGATCGATGAGGATTAAAAAGGGTTCGATTTTTTTCAGGTAGCCTGAATCTATATTTGAATAATAAACATTGAAATATTTAAGTGCGGAAAAATCCAAATCTCTGAGACAATTAGTTGCTGACCATGTTTTATTGCAGAACCCAAATAAATGGTCTTTGCGCGGTATTGAAAAAAGGTTATTTTATATGATGGTGATGTATTGTGTTTTCGAACTGGGTACAGATTAAAAGAATAAAATTATGAAAGTTAAAACCGAAAATACCTGAACCAACAATAGAATTAATATATTTTAAAATATTTACGAAGGCCAAGGTTAATAACAATAAAAAAATGTTTAAAAATTATAGTCGGGGCTATTGTTAGGGAAGACAATTGATGTCACCAGGGTACCACCAAATATTATACCTGCATCAATTGCTCCTGGTTTCTTTGACGATCATTATTGTCTTACCCTAGCAACGCCCTAATTTAAAACAAAATATGATTTTTAATATACAAGAAAATAACTCAGCTGACCTTTTGGTCCCGAGTATGTAGGTGTATACAAGATTTATTTTTCTTTCTAGAACTAACCTCTTGGAGTAATTCGTCTACAAAATTGGTGAAGAATTACATTCTACTGGATGTACAGTGAATGTATTATTGTAATTTTTTTTTAATGAATTGCCGGGCGCCAATAGTGGTATTTCCACTATAAAATTTTGCATCACTCTCGCAAACGAGTGGGATGCTGTGTGATTAAGAAGGGAATCAGACCCTTGATTATATAATCGAGACTAACATAAATACATTTACTCTAATTAAGCTAATTAACCCTGGCCACGTAACATTTTAGCTGGTACTATCGGTGACAGTGTTTTCAGTGTTTAAACCGTTTATTTTTAAGTGAAATTATATTGAGAAGTATCATACGCGCAATTCCGTCAAAATTCACACTCGCGAGGGCTGTATGAAAGCACTATTGCGCGATGTGTGACATTTATCAGAAGTGACGCGCGAGATACAACCAACATGGAAAAAATAATGTTTTTCGTTACTGTCTTGAAGTAATTTACAATGACGAGCGTCAGACACGGATTTATCAAAACTCATACTCGCGAGAGCTGTATTAAGGCCCCTAACGCGCGATATATGACGTTTATCAAAAGTCACGTGTCCGACGCGTACATTGTAAACATTTTCATTGAAAGTAAAATTGCCTAACGCGAATATATCCTTTCGCGAATTACACGTTTGTTTCTTTCGGCAACCAGATCCACCCCGGGAATTATGAGCAATACGGCATCAGTGAATTCGTCGGTGGCTAGACCTGGATTGCGCAAAATCAACCTCCGTGTATCTCGCTAGAGGACAATACGACGTTAGAGCAACAATTGAGAAAAGAAACATAAAATTAACGGAAATGTAAAACTGAAACTATTTATGTTGATTATTTGAAACCGGATTTAAAACATCTGAAAGCACCGTCGGCTGGGATTTACATAACGATCGATGAGGATTAAAAAGGGTTCGATTTTTTTCAGGTAGCCTGAATCTATATTTGAATAATAAACATTGAAATATTTAAGTGCGGAAAAATCCAAATCTCTGAGACAATTAGTTGCTGACCATGTTTTATTGCAGAACCCAAATAAATGGTCTTTGCGCGGTATTGAAAAAAGGTTATTTTATATGATGGTGATGTATTGTGTTTTCGAACTGGGTACAGATTAAAAGAATAAAATTATGAAAGTTAAAACCGAAAATACCTGAACCAACAACAGAATTAATATATTTTAAAATATTTACGAAGGCCAAGGTTAATAACAATAAAAAAATGTTTAAAAATTATAGTCGGGGCTATTGTTAGGGAAGACAATTGATGTCACCAGGGTACCACCAAATATTATACCTGCATCAATTGCTCCTGGTTTCTTTGACGATCATTATTGTCTTACCCTAGCAACGCCCTAATTTAAAACAAAATATGATTTTTAATATACAAGAAAATAACTCAGCTGACCTTTTGGTCCCGAGTATGTAGGTGTATACAAGATTTATTTTTCTTTCTAGAACTAACCTCTTGGAGTAATTCGTCTACAAAATTGGTGAAGAATTACATTCTACTGGATGTACAGTGAATGTATTATTGTAATTTTTTTTTAATGAATTGCCGGGCGCCAATAGTGGTATTTCCACTATAAAATTTTGCATCACTCTCGCAAACGAGTGGGATGCTGTGTGATTAAGAAGGGAATCAGACCCTTGATTATATAATCGAGACTAACATAAATACATTTACTCTAATTAAGCTAATTAACCCTGGCCACGTAACATTTTAGCTGGTACTATCGGTGACAGTGTTTTCAGTGTTTAAACCGTTTATTTTTAAGTGAAATTATATTGAGAAGTATCATACGCGCAATTCCGTCAAAATTCACACTCGCGAGGGCTGTATGAAAGCACTATTGCGCGATGTGTGACATTTATCAGAAGTGACGCGCGAGATACAACCAACATGGAAAAAATAATGTTTTTCGTTACTGTCTTGAAGTAATTTACAATGACGAGCGTCAGACACGGATTTATCAAAACTCATACTCGCGAGAGCTGTATTAAGGCCCCTAACGCGCGATATATGACGTTTATCAAAAGTCACGTGTCCGACGCGTACATTGTAAACATTTTCATTGAAAGTAAAATTGCCTAACGCGAATATATCCTTTCGCGAATTACACGTTTGTTTCTTTCGGCAACCAGATCCACCCCGGGAATTATGAGCAATACGGCATCAGTGAATTCGTCGGTGGCTAGACCTGGATTGCGCAAAATCAACCTCCGTGTATCTCGCTAGAGGACAATACGACGTTAGAGCAACAATTGAGAAAAGAAACATAAAATTAACGGAAATGTAAAACTGAAACTATTTATGTTGATTATTTGAAACCGGATTTAAAACATCTGAAAGCACCGTCGGCTGGGATTTACATAACGATCGATGAGGATTAAAAAGGGTTCGATTTTTTTCAGGTAGCCTGAATCTATATTTGAATAATAAACATTGAAATATTTAAGTGCGGAAAAATCCAAATCTCTGAGACAATTAGTTGCTGACCATGTTTTATTGCAGAACCCAAATAAATGGTCTTTGCGCGGTATTGAAAAAAGGTTATTTTATATGATGGTGATGTATTGTGTTTTCGAACTGGGTACAGATTAAAAGAATAAAATTATGAAAGTTAAAACCGAAAATACCTGAACCAACAACAGAATTAATATATTTTAAAATATTTACGAAGGCCAAGGTTAATAACAATAAAAAAATGTTTAAAAATTATAGTCGGGGCTATTGTTAGGGAAGACAATTGATGTCACCAGGGTACCACCAAATATTATACCTGCATCAATATATTATTTCTATCACACGCGGTGCGCGGTGGCACTATCTCTCTCGTTGTTTATGTTTGGATGTGACATACACGAAAAGCTTCTGCGGTATTCTGTGCTCCTGATACATTTCGGCGCTAAGCGGCGTGTCTCGTGCGGGTTGGGTCGGGTTGTGCGGCGTTCGCGGCCACCTGTTGCTGGCGTTCCTTAAGCCCCCGGAGGGGGATAGGGGCGGGGGGTGGCAGGAGGTTATTCCCATACCCCTCTTCCGAAATACCTTACCTACCCGGTATTCCCCTAAAGAGGGGTAAGCACTAATTACGGGCGCACAAGCGTTGGACTATCCTTGTTAGTCACAAAAGTTGCAGATATAAAAATTTGTCTGAATTTTTATCAAGAACTTTTGATTAAAAATTAATGTCACATTTTTATAGGATTAGTTAAAAGTTCTTATCTTATACTTGTTTTTTTATTATCTTGTTTTTTTCTCACATGAATATGCAATGCCAAATTGATACATTCAAGAAAAAAATATGATTATTTAGCGCACAATAATGTTGATAAACAAATCAAGATCATTATTTGAACAAAACTATTATTTTATATAAATATAAATTATTTTTCTTATCTATAAAATAGTTTTTCATTTTTACCTATATTTATTTTAACTATGAAAACTTGAATAATAGTGGCTTATTCATTTTTAAAGGAAATTCGCCACCCTCTTTATAATTTGAATTAAAATCCTAATATGATTAGTACTTAAATTACAAAATTCGAACATAAAAATTGATTTATTACATTCTTTCAAAATTATCTGAGTACTAGAAAAATAAGATTATTTTCATATATTGGTTGTTCCCTTTTTGTTGTATGTGAATCATAATTATGTTTTATTTTCCATTGAAAAATTGACATAAGTGCATAACATATTTTTAATGCACAAAAATACTGTTGAATGCTAGGTTGGAAGTTTTATGGAATTTTATGTAGCCAATAAAATTAATTTGTATATACATAATTTTTGAGTAGGTATCTATATTTTTATTTATGAAAAATAAAACGTAATTGAACTCGCCATCTACCGTTAAATTAGTATAAGATTTTCATTTCAAACAAAGGTAATAGAATACCAACAATACATTGTGGTTTGTGTCTTTGCTAGAAAAATGTTTTAGTTTTTCAACATAGATGGCAGTCATAAAACTTTCCCATCTTTCGGATAGATGGCTAGGAAAATGTGTTGAAATATATTTCTCATGAATAAGAAATATTATCATAATAATTATATTATCTTCCTGAATATTTTAGTAGGTAAATAAATAAGTTATTCTTAAACGGATATTTTTCATGTATTATTTTTTTTATTTTCAGAATGCTACCTACCAAGAGACAGTTTATCGCAAGGTTGCGATCGTCGAGAATTTCTTCGACATTATATACACCGTACATGTTGATCTTGAAGGAAGAGCGGGAAAACACGCTGGACAAAAAAGAACTTACAGAACGGTAAAGTATTATATTTGTCATGACTTTTTTTAATAATTAGGTTATTAATTCATTAGTCCACATTGTCTACTGTGCCTATGTATATGTTGAGTTGAAGACAGTGCTTTGTAAATAAAAAGAAATAAAATTAAATACAATATATTTATATAGCTGTATTTATGAAAATATTACTACATTAATATTACAGTGTGAGAGAAAACATAAGATTTTAAAATACCCCAAATTAAACATGAATACTTAAAAATATTTCCTTTTTTTATAGTAATGAATACTTAGCTTAATGAATACTTTTATTTTATTTTATTTTATTTTATATAGCTTCTCGGGCAACTAACAGGTACTATGTCAAATAATTATTTAACACGCACCCAATAACAAGTTGCCACATTCTGGAGACTTACGATATTAATCGTCTCACAGATCCAGACTGAAAACACAATTTTAAAAACTGTGTCTCCACCGGGAATCGAACCCGGGACCCTTGGATCAGCAGTCAGATATCCAACCAACTGAGCCACGAGGGCCGACAATATTAGAATGACAATATTTTTTCATAATATTAGAATGACAATCCTCGTTACCTATTCAAAATATATTCACAACCCTTTGTCGTTTGTACTATTTACTATTTTTATTTTATTGTTTCTTTCTTTTGTTTGTGTACATATTTTCGATATTTTTTTCTCATTATTTATTAAATGATAGTAAATTTATTTATTCAAAGATATATTGGCTCAATTGAGTTTAGTTGTTTAATTAATTAATATTTTTTTCATTGTTTTTGTGCTGAAATGGATTTGCGCGTTTGTGTAGTAACCCTTTGAATGGTATCAGGAAAATATGAATGGACAAGAGCAAATTGTTTTGATTCGATATTTTCACGATTATAAAATAATGCCACCGAGTAGCGGGACACTTGCCATTTGCTTGTACAGTGTTTAATACAAGTTCTATGGTATTCTCATTTTCTACTGCTTTGTTATTTTCTTTAAAACGTTTCAGTGTCGTCAGTCAGACGGCTACAAATTGTATTAGGCAAGTATGTATGTAGGTATATGGGTGTATTATGTTTAAAGGCCTTTTCTTGTCTCCGCATTATTTGCGTCAAGTTCACAATGGAAAAATGTGAGCGATAAATTTGTTTAAGAACACCTGTTGCATGGGTATCATTTTCTTGTGGATGAATTTATTTATAGTTTACTATAATAAGCGTACATACACTTAAAATTTTCTTTAGAAATAATACTTAAAATAAAAATAGGAAACAAAAGGGATATGAAAACATTAAATATATAATTAGTTTTCATTATGTTTCGATATTTTAACTGAATTGTTTTTGAGACTTATTAAATACTTAGTTTTTTACACCCGGTGCTGCTCGGGATCTTAAAAATGTGGCTGAGTTGAAACTAAAGACAGGGATAATTTATAGTATTGTCTAAAGCTTCCCATTCTTAATCTCATCGGAATCTTAATATTTGAAATTTCTTTCTACAAAAAGTAATTCCGAAATTCCCGGAAATTCGCGGGATTCCATCATAACCGTTAAATTTGTTAGATTAAAAAAAAAAGTTAAATAATGATGTAAACAATTTGACTGTTTTATATTTTTTAATTTGTGTCTTGATTTAATAAAATGTATTATTCATATTGTTCCTTACGTTGTTCCTGTTTCGCGCTAGTCAAGAAGTGGGTAGTTTCGCGCTTCAGTTTGAGAAGTAGGGTACAACTCGCTAAAATTCTCAGTGTTTGCGGATACCTCATTGATACTGTTCAAAATATAAATTTCCTCCGGTGATAGTTACTCTAGTATTTTTTCTGTTTATTTTTCTAGATAACGGAAACTTATGCTTTCTTGCCTCGGGAAGCTGTCACCAGATTCCTCATGGGTTGTATGGAATGTCAGAGAAGACCGAGATCGATATCACCAGCTTCCGTATTGCCGACACCCAGTCCTAGTCCGACGCCGATTCCCATCCCAGCAGCACTCGTCACCAACGGATTCCATCAAATCAACTCCATCTCCAAATTTGCCGACATCCACGCCACGCCCAGAATCGTCAACGATATATCGAACAAGAATTGGGAAAGAGAAATTGACGCGTCCCAACACGTTGTCAAAATATCTTTCAAAGATGGCTTGCCTCCCTTTGACGCAGAAAATAGACACGTTAGACCGTACATAAACCAGATACACGATTTGACAGATAGCAATGGGGAGACAACACCGAGCACGTTTTTGCAAATTAACGGAAATGGAAATAATAATAAAATAGGTATTTTCGATTCTAATTTGAATGGAAGTGCATTTCAAATAAGTGATGACAGCGTCGAAAAGAATCAAAATACAAACGGAACCTTTTCTGAACATTATATAAAGAAGTCTCCAAAATATGAAATGTGTGAAACTGATGCGGGGAACGATAACGCCTACGAAGACAGCGAACGAAAATTCAAAGATGAAAAATGCGACGTGAGCGTTATCGGCGAAAAGTCCAACGGAGAAAATGAAAAAGAAAAGACAAAGAAACCATACAATCCTTTGGACGTCTGCAATCTGACGTCCAAAGACCCGCCCAAGTCTCATTCGCCGCCCAAAAAAAGACTGAACCCTATCTTTAGTAAAAACGAACTGGCGAATGGCGTGGATTCGATGAATTTCCCAAAGCCTTGGTCGCCGTCTGTGCACTCTCTGTTCTCGTCTAACCACGTGAAAACGGAGGGTGTCTGCAACAACCTGAGGGGATCCTTTCACGAAGTCGAGGTGGACTACACAGTGCCAATCACCACAACTTACCTGAAGCACATGCAACGTTTGGGATATAGCGCTGATTACCTCATCAATAAGGTTAGTTTATTTTCCCTATTGTATCCATTTTATTATTTTTTTATTTATTATCCATTTTTTATCTTGAGTTTTTAATTGTATATTTGATTAATTTTATATTGTTAAATTTTTGCTCAGAATAACCGTGATATACGTTTAAAGTATCTTTATTTGTATCAGGAAAGCATAAGTCAGGAGAGCATTTTATACAGCGAGTGCCAATATTGCATACCTATGTATAAAAATAATCAGAAAGATTGGACAATGAGAAACGGTTTAAATGTAATTGAATATTAGTGTTGAAAGTGTTTTAAATAGTGTTGGCCACAGACCACTCGTTTTTATAGATCGTCAAGTGTGTATAAAAATTTAAGCAAGCTTAGACTATGGGAAATGGTTTAAAATATTATTGAATACAAGCGTTGGAAAAATTTTAGTATTGGACAGAACCCACTCGTTTTTTTTAAATCGTCATCGGAAGCAAGTGTGTACACAAAATTTAAGCAAGGTCAGACAATGTGAAATGGTTTATAATGTAATTGAATATAAGCGTTGGAAAAAGTTTGATGTAGGTCACATCCGACTCTTTGAAGAAAAAAATGTGTGGAACAATATTAACCATTGAAATTAAACGAAATAACCACCATGTTTTTTACCCAATCTCTAAGTCAGTAAAGTTGATTTTTTATTTGTCGAAAACCGTTACTAATTGTGAATAAATCAATGTGCTAAGTATTTATCCTTTAAGTAATTCTCGTTTTGGATTGATGTTCGCCGAAAAAAATTCTGCATATGGGAATAAAATTCACTATAAGTATTTACTTTGGTAACATAGGACAAAATATATAAAAGTATTTCTCACTTATGTAATTATTGCTTCAATCATATGGACTAGAAATACTGGTTAGTTGGAGATTTTTTTGCAATTAACTCGCCACTTGCATATGGTGCAAGGAAGTTTTTCTTATTATTAATTCATGTGAAAATATTAAAATGGCGTCCCATAAATTTTTATGTTATTAAGATTAACGATTTACTCCAATTTTAGATTATCGTTTAATCATGCTATTGTAATATATTTCAGAATTCAACTTAGGTAAACATCATGATTGTTTGAAAACTACTGATCTCTATTGTTCCACAGCCGAAAGTATTTTTTTTGTGGAACCACTGTCAATATATTATATTTTGTATGTAGGTTGGTAGTATACTAGAGTCCACAGTTGTATAGGATATAATAGATATAAGAATGTACATATGAAGAAATGGAACAGGGGGAATCAATCAATATAACCGCGTATCCGTCATGGGCCCGGGAGGCGCCCTGTGGCCCTGGCACCAAATTCGCATTCACTCCCTTAGACCACCCCTGGATAGATGGATATTTTGGGGGTGAATCCCTTATACAGCTTCTATATATTATGATATTATTTTAATTGATTTTGAGAAAAAATACAAATATATCATATTACTATAAAATATAGGTAAGAACTTTTATTATAATATAAGTATAGTTGTCGCCAAATAACTTGAACTTTTAGCCGATAAGGGGGGCGACTTGCACGTAAACAAACGAAGCAAAATTACACAAATTTGCGCTCTGGAAGTTCGTTCAAGATATTTGGCGAATATTATAATTAAATTTCTTTCTGTCTTTATTTGTTGCTATGTATTTACATTTAAGTTTGTTACGTGTTTGTCTTTAGGTGTAGCCTCACATTGCTTTGATCGGTTGGAAGAAATTGATTTATTACAATAATACCCCCATTGTACACATTATTGTATATGAAGTTCAATAAATAAATAAATAAATATGTGAACTAATATAGGGTTGTCACAATTGACGGCTAGGTTGTGGCCATAGGGGTCTACCCAGTAAAGTTGGGGGTGGCCGCAGCCACACCCTAGGATTCTGGGCAAACGGTCGGTGCCCCCTTCAATTCTTACTTATGGAAGAACGGGGCAGACGCTGTGATGTCTCGCTCGACGGTGACTCGACACAGACGGCGAGGATCCAGCCTGCATCATTCACTGGGCGTGGAAATCGAAGAATTGAAAGTTCTGTCTACCTGGTGTGGTTCCTGTAAATCGCCAACACGAGTACTAAGGGGTGGAGGAGCCCCCCGCCATGACAGGTGGGCACGACTCACTAGACTATGAGACAGGTGTAGCCGACGCTGCGCTTGATGTGAAAATCGAAGGACTGAAAGTACTACAGGCGTGGTGAAGGTTCCCTGTTGAGTCATGTGTTACCGTGGCACTGTTGGGTGGGAAACCCTCGCCATGATTGACGGGCCTTCACGTTTGTGGTTGGACTCTTAGTGGTAATGATATTAAATATGGTTGATGGTAGTTTTTGTTTTGTCCAACGAGCAGCCGCACCGGGGAGGAAAAGAACTATACAGTTCTAAAACTTTCCCTATGGAGTGGGGTAGGAGACTGTGAAATACTCTTTTAAATATTAATAAAAAGGAATTTTAAGGGGGGGACTGCTGCCAACGTACCTATTTTTCAATTTGATATACCATCATTATTTCTCATCAAATCGTTTTGAAAAAAATAATTTAGATAGTTTGGATATTAATAAACAAAAATATACCTTAACTTTTTGATAATGTTCTGTATAAATTCTTGTAGAAAAATAATGCCATACCCCGATTTTCAACGTTTAACATATATTTTTAATAAACTATAAGGCGTAGAGTAATATATATTTTTTTAAATTAAAGAAGACAAAAATATCTAGAAAAATATGATGTGACGTTGCATTAATGCTTCGGGTTTAGTAAATAAACCTAAAAAACATTTTTTTTCCATTCAACGCCATTGCGTAATAAAAGTTTTTTTGGTTTATTTACTTAACCTGATGCGTTAATGCAACGTCATTTCATATTTTTCCAGGTATTTTGTTCTTTTTTAATTTATAAAAAAAAAATATTGCTCTATTCCTTATATTTTTTTAGAAATTTAAGATAAATGTCTAAAATCGGGGTATGCTGATTATTTTCCTACAAGAATATATACAGAACACAATCAAAAAGTTAAGGTATATTTCTCTTTATTAATATCCAAACTAACTAGGTTATTTTTTTCAAAATGATTCGTTTAGTAATAATGATGGTATATCAAATTGAAAAAATAGGAACGTTGGCAGCAGTCACCCTCTTAATCAAAAAATTATTTGAGTGTTCAAAAGTATTTTCAAAACTCATCTCTCTATAAGATACTCTACAGACAATAAATATTGGGGCAACTGATAATTTATATAATGAAAGATGTACTTACTCTGACAAGTATTTATTTCATTGAAGGTTTATATTGTAGTTTAATAAATATAATATTTAATTAATACAGAATAAGAATGTCGAGGAGAATTCGCGATACGTCAAGCCACGGCAACTGGCGATAATCCGAATGGTGAGCGTAGGTGGGGTTAACTGTTTATAACTTCAGCTTGCGTTGGTAGTAATTAAAGTTGTAGCCTCCTTGGAGTGATATTGTATCACTAAAAGACGCTTTATAAATAATAATTTTTGTTACTGTTTTTATAAGAGGATTTCAATAAAATAACTCATCATTTCGATTACGATAGATAAATATACATTTTTATGTAAACGAGTGATCGTTCAGAGGTCGAAATTCGACCGAAATTCATTATTTTTTATGTTTGAAAAGTCGTTATGATATATAAAAACGTCATGTATTGGTCAGCGTACAAATTTTTATTTTCACATATTATCCAACTGTCAATTTATTTCTCTTAACGAATTGACAGTATAAATAGTATTAATCTTAGTCCTGTTTGACAGCTTTTTCCAACTTTGTAGTTAAAAAAAACACCAAATTAGAGGCTTCGCAGCGTATATGTTCCATACATGGATTTACTCAGAATTTGGAGCAGATCATACATATAGTATCTGTGTCCCCCCCTTATAATTTTTGATCCGCTCAATGCATAGAGTCCAAAATTTCAGAATATATAGATAGTTATAGGCCTACAAAACTTTTATACTCAGTATTTTGAATGCATTTTTCGGTCAGGGATTATCAAGTTTTGAATTTTTGCATAATTTTTCCTTTTTGCTTCGTTGGTTTACGTGAAAATCGCCCCTCTTCTCGGCTAAAAGTTCAAGATATTTGGCTACAACTCTTAGTATGGTTGTATTATGTATGGTATGCGATCCTAAACCGTTCATCCGATTGCAATAAAGCATATACCTGGAATGGTTTCTGGATTCAAATTTATTTTTCTTCTTCTACATCGTGTATTAGGTCATTTTATTTGTGAAGGTGGACTAACCCGGGAAAAGGAGGTCCAACACTCAATCCATCTCCTTGAAGTTCTTCAGGGTAGAGTTTTGTTGTTGGTAATTTTGTCTTTAAAATTATGTCAATTATATTGTCGTCCATGCGTTCGACATGGTTTATCCAGAAGCGAATACTGAACTAATCTGGGGGGCAAGTCTGGTCAACCGGTTTGATTCCGCCGGTTTACCAGACTTGCCCCCCTGGATGGGAGGTACTGAAGGATTTGAAGAGTTGGAAGGGACGCAAGGGACTGGAGGTACTGAAGGGACGGGAGGTACCGAAGGGACGGGAGTTACTGAAGGGTCGGGAGGTAGTGAAGGGACGGGATGTAGTGATGTGACGAGAGGGACTGAAAAAATGGAATTATAACTAGAAATTTTAGATAACATAAGATTCGACCAATTTTAATTATACACAGACAATACGAAGATTGCCAGGTTTATCTAGTTTTTCATTTTATTACATGTACGTAACAAATATATTTTGATATTATTATTTTGGATTTAATACATTGATATAAATAGGTACGTTTCATTCTTCCTTCCTATGTACTTTCATAATTTGATTTTTAAAGTTTTACTATAATACCAATTTATCATTTTATTTTCCATCTTTCATAACATCATATTTATGGTGAATCTTGATCATGCAAGTACTAATTATTTTTTTGTATAATAATTACTTATATTATGTAATATTTTATTAAGATGCTTTATTGTAATGTTAATATTTTAAATGCGTGCTTTAAATGTTTTATTTCGTAGAATTGCATTATAAAATAATAATTATATTATGTATGAACAATATGTTTTGATTGAGTTTCGTTGATAATAATTTCGTCCTACGAGGATAAATAATATCAAGCTATGACGATGTGGTCATAGTCTCAGTCATATCAATTAAATATACTATATTTTACTATCTGTTTTGATCCATATATTTAATTTCTAAGCTTTCTATATAATACTGGTACCCAGGTATCATTGGATTAAAAATAGATTAATTTTCTTTTTCGTCGGAATAATCCACCCCTGGTAATAGGAGAGTAGCAAGTTGGTAAAAGAAAGGTCTATCCTTTATACCCTTATACCGTGCCAAATGGACACTCTGTGGGGGCGACCCGATCAATCTTCTGTTCTCCTAGTAGGGTGTTCCACTTACACCCTAGCATTTCTTATATTAGGGACCCCGGGGGTTCCTACGTCCGTTAGAGGTAGGGGAGCAGGGGTAAGTGGGGCAGAGAGAGGGCACTGCCCGCGTTAAGGAGGTGACTTGACTCCTACATTTTCCGATTTTTTTATATTCTTCTCATATATTTTATTAATGTATATGTATGCTCATATTATAATGGTATTTTTCGTCTCACTAGAGTGTGATTATTGTTTTGGAGTAGGTATATTACGATATGGGAATTTGTATGATTTAAAAGAGACCACATACCAAAATTTATTCTATTCTCGTACTTATACTTACCTGAGTTACGCTACGTCCTACGTAGGCGATTCAAAGCGAACGCGATTGCGAAGCGATGCGGTGGGGATACAAGCGAGTTCAATGCGATGCGGTGCGACGCGGCGGCTCTGTCCTACGTGTGCGCGAATCGTTCCCTCTGCCGCCAGCTACTGTCATGGATGTACGTATATAAAATACTCAAGAAGTATGTACGGCAGAGAAGTGAAACTAATATTGTGTACTTAGAGAGGCATATTTATGGGGGGATATCACGATTTGTATGAAGAATTGCGTGATCTTGAATTTATAATTGAGACTGAATTAACATCTTTCCGGGAAACATCAAAATTTGACATTCGTGCAAGCGAGAGAAAACTTTGTGTGTTTTGAACAACATCCTATTGTAAAATAGCAATAATAAATAAATGTGTTTACTTGTAGTCCCATTTATTTTTGCCAAATCCTAAAATTCGCGGTTCGATAATAATTTGTCCCATAATATGGGACGTTCATGGACAGAAATTAAAATTTCTGTTTCTGACATGTCAAAAAACAATGGCGCCGCTATCAATTCTCGCGAAAATATCAAACCAACTGATCGCGTTTGCTTCGCATCGCGCCGCGCCGCATCAAAACCAACTCGTGGTCGGTAACGTAGGACACTACCATAGTTACCGACTGTTTGTTATTTTCGCGCCGCGCCGCGCCGCTTCGCATTCGCTTTGAATCGCCTACGTAGGACGTCGCGTTATTTATTTATTTATTTATTTATTTATTTAGTTAAACAATATGAAATAATTAATTGATCTCGTTCAAAAATGTACATATTTATTTTTATCATTTTTTTTGTCCTTTATGCATTTCAGTAAAAAATCTGAATTGAAAACAAAGAAATATGACTCTTATTTTTATACGTTCCGATTTTAATTTGAAAAATATTCTGGCAATTTAGTTAAGATGACTCATATTTAACAAATTTTGGAGAAATTAAATCATCAAGTCGAACACGTTACATGGCGATGTATGATAGAATAATGAATATAGACATAAGGAGACATATGTATAACATAGATATTTTGATTTCACAAATTAATTTTATTTGCTGTTATACAATATTGGGGGTATATATTTATTGATTATTTTGAAAGGATTATTTATCAAAAGGATAAGATAACTTGTAGGTATGTGCGTGTTAAAGAGATTCATTATCTAAACATCAATCTCCAAATATGACATTGCATAAGTCAGTCAGTTCAAAATTAGATTCTCAATTTAAAATGTTGAAGGGTTTCATATAAAAACCACCATCTATTTAAAATTACTTACATGATCTACATAAGTATATTCTTATGAACATTAATATAATTAATCTAATGAAATAATTAATCTAATTAAATAATTATTCAGCTTTTCGTGATGTTTAGGGTCGGAACAAATGAATAATGAATGAACAAATGAATATAATAAACGTGAAACTGTATTCAGTTAGACGGCTGACGCATGAATGTCTGTTTTGTTCGAACGGCGCGGCGCTGGGCTGGAGTTCGTTAATCTTCGCTTAACTTCGAGAACTATCGAGGCTATGCACATTGCAGTTATTATTCAGGAGCGCAGTTACACAATCTTAATAACAACCTTCTTCTTCTTCACGTGCCGTCTCGTCTACGAAGGTAGGCGACCATCAGGGCTATCGCCCGAAACCATTGTCTCAACTCAAGTTATGAAACTCTTCATAGTTCTGGTCATCTTCTCCCTTGTGTCCTTAGGTATAGCTGCAGACGCTGATACTTTTTTCCTCTCATTATATGTCCAAAATATTGCAATAACTACCTACGTCATTTATTTATTTATTTTATTTTATTTATCACACCATATTTATAATGACAAAATAAGTAGATTACTGCTGCCCAACTAGGAAATCCTGTCCTAGGGCTAGCAGTTTACAATTTATATTGACAATTATATGCATTAATTATATATATATATTTTTTTAATCATATTATATTTACAATTACTAAACATTGAGTTAAGTATATAGGTGATATCAAAAACAGGTGTAAATATAATAAATCGAGTATTTTTTTAATTGCAAATACGCAAACATTGGATTTTTTCCCTGTCGGGAGTCAAATGATATTTTTATTGACAAACTTTTTAACATCTCAATAGAGACGAAGTTGGGATATTATAGAAGAACCAGGAACTCAAGGCACCTACAGGGCTTACGACCTGTCATCGGCTGGTTTACGTGATAACTTTATGCGCTTGCGCAACGTTCACCAATTATGCCTTCTTATTGAGTTCCCTTATCTATATATTTGAATAATGTGTAACAATTCACATGAAAATAAGGAATTATACTATTGCCATCTATGAAGTAACAAAAAAACCTTTTTTTTATGTAACGCCATTTATAGCGCAAGCTTGGTTCTTCTATAATATTCCAACTTCGTCTCTATTGAGATGTTAATAAGTTTGACAGTAAAAATATAAATATAATAAATTTTACATAATTTCTGATAGAAAAGTGTAAGTGGTATTTAGCACTAAGAGATATTGATTTAAAAACCAGCTTCAGCTATTTTTTCTTCTCAATGTACCTACTGAATAAAAAACAGTTAAGTATTTAAAGAATAGTATTCTATTTGAAAAATTGAATAAAGATTGCTTTTTTTTTATCGGATTGTTTTTAGATTTCGTGTGTGTAGAAATATTTTTATACTTACCAAATTGTTTTTGTGTATATCGAATGTCTCTTTCAATGATGTTCTCGGGTGTCCCCTTTAGCGGAGTGATGGGGTGCAATGTGTAGTTGTCCCCCGTTGGGGAGTTGAGGGGTGATAGGGGAGGGGGGTGCGGTCCTTCGTCATAAGAAAGGACCGGACAGCCCCCTATCAACTCCTGCTTTCCTGCGAGGGACACCCCCCAAATACAAAACTTGTTCATTATACTCTAATTGAAGTTTTATTGATTATCCTCGTAGGCAATACATATTTTCTAAAACCAACAGTACTTCCTAAACAAACCAATCTCATACAAAAAAAATATATATTTGTGATTGATTATCCATATAATTTATGTATGGCTGATTTTCCATCAAATTATTTGTGGTTGAATATCCGGATTTCAAATAATTATGTGTGGTTGATTATCCTGATTTCAATTAATTATATGCGGTTGATCATCCATATAATTTATGTACCTATGGCTGATTATTCATCTAATTAATTGTGATTGATTATCCGGATTTCAAAGAATTGTGTGTGGTTGATTATCCTGATTTCAAATAATTATGTATGGTTGATTATCCATATAATTCATAAATGCCTGATTAATCCATCTAATTATTTGTGGTTGATGCGTGGTTGATTATCTTGAAAATAAAATAAAGTAAAAAAACTATGTGTGTTTGATTATCCTGATAATTATGTGTGTTTTTCTTTGTAACGTAATTAGTTTTGTATGAAAATATATTAATTTATATTTATATAAGTATGTACTTGATTAATCAATAATTTATGTACAAACAGGCGCAAGGTAGACTTTTGCAACATGAAGCCTCAAATCAATTCAGTACAATAGTATAATATTATGTTCCTATAGCTCGATTAATTTTATTTTTTTTACGTTCTGTAAGGTTTATTATAAATAGACCATCAGCCAGCGTCTGCAAAATTTACGTCTTAGGAAAAAGGCTGATTTTTTATTGTTAAAGGGCACCACAGCAGGTAACAACGATTGGACAATATGAACCTTGAGTAGGGGTGGCTGTCGGAGATAACAGGCTTCAAAATTGTCGAAATTTGCTATTTTAATACGTTAGTTAATGTATGAAGATTTTTTTTCTTTACTTACTACGGAAGGCTATTAGAAATCACGCCTTCCATCGACAGACAGTTTGGTTGGTGGAAAACCCCGAAAGACCCCCCTCCCCCCCTCGTTGTCTCTTTAAAGGTGTCTGTCGGAAGGTTTAAGTGTCTGTCAATGATGAAAGGCGTGATTTCTAATAGTCTTCCATAGTTAGTTTAATAAAAATCACGCTTTATACTATAACGCTTCATACTATAACTGACGTGTTTGAATAGCAATTTTCAACTTTGAAGGCTGTTATCTCCAATTTCATAATATTGCTCGGGTTTCATAATATTGTCCAATCGTTCTTATCTGCTGTGGTATAATTTTACAGAAGTATAAGTAGGTATAGATTTTATTTGGGCTACTAAGTATAGTTATGGGAAAAAATACTTTAAGATCATATATCACATAACATTCGGTGAATTCATTTTTCAGTTACCCAATGAATTATAAATTAATGAAATAAATGATATAGAAAATCACATGCGAACTGAATGCGCATTGCGCATACTATAGGCCCAAAACATTGTACGCCATTCACCGATATTTGCATTGTACCATTGTACACACGCAGGTGTATTATCTAAATAAGTAATCCCATATTGGCGTTGAATTTCAAGAAATTTGGTAATTTGCTGATGTCGATTATTTCCAATTACACTCTTTATTCCTATAGTAAGTATTTATCCTTTTTAAAATAAGTGTTGTTAGATTTTTAGGTAGTAATTCCTGTTCAGTTATAGGCGAAGATCATTGTAAAAATAAAATATTAAATTTCGTTATATTTTTCTTACTCCCACTAAATATCAGGTACTTACAATAATATTTTTATACAATCGTGTGTACACAAAATTCACATGTGTGTATATCTGTCTTGTGTGTTATGTAAGATTATGTATGTATGTGTAGTCGGTAACCATAGTAGTATCTTAGGAAAGTAAGGAAGAGATATTTGATCACTGCGTGATACGCCATCTATCAGCCTCCTGCCAGGGGCTACCTCCTGGCTACGCTGCTCTCCTGATCCCTTTGCAAGCCCATTCCTTATCTCGCCGCAAATAAAGGGTCTAACGGGGACAAAGATTTTTTGATTTAGGTTGTTCCTTCTCCACCCCTCTGCCCCCCCTTTTCCCTCACCCTATCTCGCTTCTGTCCACCCCTCTCCCACAAGGCAATACATCCCTTCTACCTCCATCCTGTCCTGTCCTTCGAACTCAACGACAACGTATATAAAAGGTACCTATCTACTATATAATACTCAGTATAAACGATATCAAGTACTAACTTAGTAAATTTGTACGATATTTACTGTATAAAATCAAAAATAATTACAATCTAAACATCTACTCATACCTGCAAACGTATATGTATAACCATTGCCTAAACTGTTTTGAAGGTAGGTAAGCAGTAAATCTTTGCAGTGCTTTATCTGTTTCATAGCCTCAAATTACGGAGCCAAGAAACTCTTCGACGCCCAGGTTCTCTTCTTCCCTGGATCATAAGTTGTAGGAGTTGGTACATCTCTCGTCTGTATTAAATGAGTAAAGCAATGCAGTTTGCTTGTTTTCACACCGTCAATCTCATTTATACATGGCTTTCCAGTTATAATTACTGGATATTCGGCCTTCGTGGCCCAGTTGGTTAGGTATCTGACTGCTGATTAAAGGTCACGGGTTTGATAACCGGCGGAAACACAGTTTTCAATTGTGTATTCTGTCTCGATCTGTGAAGTCTCCAGAATGTGGCAACTTGTTTTTGGATGCGTGTTAAATTAATATTTGAAGCATTCGAGAAGAAATATTATATAATAATAATTAGGGTGAAAGATTCATTCTCTCATTAGTGACGGAAAATTGTAAAAATATTTATTTTTGTTTGGTATTTATGTGGATTTTAACATACCTAGATAATAAATTAGAATCAAACACGTATTGTATGGGATGATATAATTAAATAATCCGTAAACTATTACTTGATGATATAAGAGGAGGTGGGATTTGTTGGTTCAGGTTACCAAATTCTTGGCAGAGAGTGTTGGAGAGGAGCATTATGTAAAGAAAAGCAGTAGTTGTATAGAGCTATAATGAGTTTTCTGCGAGTATAAGAGAGCAGCGTATATTGAAAGCGGGGATTCTCGATACGAAGAAAGAATTTGTTTTTGTTGGGCAGTAAGAAATGGAAAAGCTCGACTGAATGAAAACCTCACCGAGCCAAAGGCGAGAGAGTATATAAAAAATGATGAAAGTTTTGCTCTGTGGGGACTGTCATCAAATTCGATATGTTTCGTTACTCGAAAAATTTCATTTTTTTGCTACAAAAGTTTTTTGTCATCTCTGAGTCTCTTGTGAAATTTATATACATTAAGTTGTGGGTAGTTGTAGAAGATTATTATTGACATGCAGATATTAAGAAATGATAGTTCAAGCATAACATGGAATATTATATTGCATTTTATTTTTTGTTTTTTTTTTTCCTTAATATTATCAGCGAATGGTATATTGTATCTGTGATTCAATTCCTTAATTTCAATTACATTTTTTTTCATAAAAATTTAGGAAATTGATGACATAAAATACTTGGGAGTATTGATTGACAGTAGATTAAGATTTATTTAGTTAGTTTAATGGGGAGGATAAGAAACAAATCAGAGTTGAAGACAGCTAAATTAGTGTATAATATTATTGTTATTCCTCATACAAACTTCTGCTCAATTGTACTATTTATGAGCAATTCAACGGAGAGTAAAAAGTTACAAATTATACAAAACAGAGCAATGCGGATATAATTTTTAAAATGCAACACATCCGAATTAAATATATAATATATGCTTAATCAGTTGAAGTTGTTGACAATAAAACAGCAAATAATTTTAAATGTATTAATTTTTATTATATATTAATAAATGAACTATTACCGCAATATTTGCAAAAAAAAATCTTTATAATTTTGAAGTTCACACCTACCCGACGAGAAGTCGGCGGGACTTTAGACTGGACTAACCTGGCAGCTACAAAAATAGTGTATATTGCAAAGATTTTCAATTGTATAATGATTTTCCATAATGTGTGAAGGAAGCATTTGGTCTTGTCGCTTTTCGTCGCCTAGGTATTGAATTCACAAAGAAAAAATGTCAGATTCTACAAGTCAACCTGACATTGAATATCTCCACTCAAGCAAGATCCAGAGGATGTTCACAACCTAAGTTGTGCAGGCGTAATATACAAAAAGAATTGAGATTCAGCTGACTGCGGGGATGACTCAGGACCGAAAGACGTATAGTTAGCTGATTAATCTAAAAGCTAATTAAAATATATTTTACGCTAGTTTTTATTACAAAAATGTAGCAAAACTATATCTACAACAATTTCACAATTAACTTGAGAAATAAAGGTAGTTAATAGTATAATATTTGATTCAACTCAAACCATTCTAAAATTTCAATTAATTGGGTTGTGTTTAGTAATCGAGGCAAAATTGTGAAGCGCTTCAGGGCACGTGTTGACCATAAAATTAAGAAAAAACAACATATTGTACAGGTATAACTATAGACATGTATTAATTAACGGAATAAATTTTAATTACAAACAATAGTTTTGATATTGCTTTCGTGAAAATGTTATTTCATTAAATTTATCAGATACCTATTACTTCTTTTATAATTTCCGACAATTTTAATATCTCCATAGAGACAAAGCGGGAATATACATTTATAAGAGAACCGGGAAATCCGGCACCTACAGGGCTTACGACCTGTCATCGGCTGGTTTACGTTATCTACTAATCATTGACTCCCGGCATTTTATTAGTTTAAAAATAGGAGCCTGAGCGCATATGATGGATACCAATTTAATTTTTTTTTATTTATTTATTAAGGAAACATACAGTTTTATAAATAAATTGTAATGGTACAAAATAATAATCAAATAAACCAGCAAAGTTTCCATAAATGGTTTACAATAAGATACTTTATGAAGGAAAAGAACATTAGTTATAGCAAGAGAAAGAATAAACAAGATTGAAATAAAACATAAACCCAACAAAATGGCCTGTACTTAGAGACAATGTATGTATAAGGTAAGGTATAACGCTGTGAAGAGGACATTGGAATTTGATTATTTATCACGTTATCATTGTTTTTTTTCTCAATTTGGTCATTGCTTTGTATAGTTCACTTATGTTTATGCTATCATAGGCTACCTTGAAATCGACAAACATGTGGAAGGTACATATTATATGTATGTTATATTCCTGGCACTTTTCTAGCATTTGCCGCAAACAATGGCTTCGGTCAGATGTTTTTTGTTTTCACCAGGCGTGAAACCGTACTAATAGTTTAACTATTTTTATTTTGGTGTAAAGAATATCCAATTTTTCTAGTGCATCTAGTTTTCGTCCCTTCCATTGATGTTCTCGGCCAGATGTAAAACTCAAAATTATATTTTTACTGACAATATCATCTCAATAGAGACGAAGTTGGGATATTATAGAAGAACCAGGAACTCAGGCACTTATAAAGGGCTTATGACCTGTCATCGGCTGGTATACGTGATCACTTTATGCGCTTGCGCAAAGTTCACCAATTATGCCTTTATTGAGTTCCCTTATCAATGTATTTTTGAAAGTTCTATATATTTGAATAATGTGTAAACAATTCACCTGAGTAATACGAAACTATACTATTGCCATCTATGAGGTAACGAAGAAATCTTTTTCTTTATAGCGTCATCTATTGAGAAATTAGTTTATTTGTAAACAATGAAAGCAACAGTCCTTATAAATGAGGTGACGGTGTCTCGCTCAGATGTCACCCCTGAACTGCGCCATAAATATTGAGATCTATTGAGATGTTATTGACAGTAAAAATATCACTTGACTCCCGACAGGGAAAAAAAATCCAATGTTTGCGTATACGCAATTAAAAATATACTTACTTACTCAGTCTCTTCTTGAGTCCAGTATTGAACAAAGGCCTCCCGCTTGGACTTCCACTGGTCTCTATCCTGTGCCATTCTTCGCCATTCTGGACCTGCCAATTTTTTGATGTCATCGAACCATCTGGTCTGGGGCCTTCCCTCGCTTCTGCTTATTAAAAATATATTCGATCAAAATTATGATTTTGTTTAACGGAATGGTCCGCCATCTTAATGTTTCCAGAGAGACCCCTGAATGGTATAAGGTGTTGATTAATAATACCACTCGACCACATTGAATCCAATCTGTGAACGAAACAACAATAAAATAAATAATATACTATATAATATATCTACCGTGACATCTTCATACATAAAGTAAACGTATTGGTACTACAGAAATATATAATGATTTTTCCTTATCAAGAGAATATTGTGCTTATGTTGGGACGATATTCGGTAGCAATTTTCGTTCGAGCAAAAAAAGTACAAGTACTGCTTCACCTCAACTGTAGCGTGGAGGACAGGAAAGGAAAGAAAGGAAAATAAAGGAACAGCCCTTCTCCAACCCCCGTACACCCTGGTTTCTTCTCCACACACACACACACACACCCTCCTCATCTCTCCACGAACCCCAATCAGACCCCCAACCTTCTCTATTGATACGTACAAGATTGATTTGGTCATGTGTGGTCGTAGCCTGATGGGTATTCTGCCACTCTCTGAAATATGAGGATTCTGCGTTATTTTAGTATGCCATCGGGTATATAGAAAATGCCTTTGTTTACTTCTATGTTATATGCCTTCTCTATATGTATTGTTTTGTACCGGGCGTATGTAATATCAAAACCGAATACACAAACACATCTATAAATATTATGTAGGTACACGGTTAGAATTTTACTAAATCAGATTGACTGATTTATATTTCTTTTTTACAGGACGATCGTTTCAGTTGAAGAGGGCCTACACTGAAAAAAAAACTTAACCAAACTGTTTGGTTTCCGATGTTTTAGCCAAACTTTTTGTAATTAGTAGCTACTGGACGGTTTAGCTGTTTAAAAATCTAAGCTGTTTAGAAATCATTATAATTTCTTTACTATTAACAAGAAAAATCTTTCAGTTTCAAATCGATATAAATCAAAACGATAGTTCTGTTAAAATGATACATAAATTAGTAAATTAGATTTTATAAAACCCTAAGGCGAAGATCTACAATATCAATGCCGTCAACATTGTTAAATTAAAACGTCTATTTGGTTGTCTTAGATTGAGAATCAGTGCGTTGATGTGTTTCTGCCGTATATAAATAATGTAGGATGAATGATTGACGAAGAGAATATTATTCAAGGCTGATATCATCGTCATCATCATCATCATCAGCCTGTGTTTGCCCACCTCCTCCTCTCTCCTTCTCCACTCCTCCCGTTCCTGTGCGACTCCCATCCACTGTGGTCCAACAAATCTTTTAGTTCAAGGCTGATATAGACAATGTTATAGATAGAGGACGTCAACAGAAAAACAGAAGAATCTGCATGGAGCAGCGATGAAATGAAGCGATATTATTATTTTTGTGTTGTTAATAAATCACTATTGCAAATGTATGGTTGCAGAGGTCAGGGAAAAAGTGACAAGCAATACGCTGCACAACGTCGAAAGCAAACTAATTTTATTGGTTGATACAATTTAGAGTATTTTCCTGGACTAAAATTGGTTTGTGCACAAGTGATTTCTTCCGCATTCTTTCGCTTGCTACCCTTCCTGCTTTTTTCTACTTATTTTAAACAATATAAAATTAATATAAAGTATGTAAATCTTTGAAATTATTCATAAATACATAGTAAATTAATTGATTATAAAGCTATCTCACATACCTACAACAGTTTTTTGTGTAAGTTAGTTTCAATACAAGGAATTCTATATTGCATTATTTACAAATACGTTTTTACTTGTTGATTTTATTCGATAAATATGTTTTTTTTAATCAAGCAATTTGAATATTTTAAATCCAATTTATCAAAGTTAATAAACGTTTCAATCTTCCACACAACGCTGATGGCTAAAGATTTGCACCTGTAAAAAGTAGATGAATTTGTCATTTTCCTATAATATTTATATTTTAGTAATTTAACACAACTTGAGTGAATGTGATGATTTCAACGGATTTATCGAACGAACTTTTCCCTTCTCTGACCGTTGTAGAAAATATTGCGTGATGATGTGTAGCTATAAACTTTGAAAGAAAATCTTGTTTCATGGAAAAGCTAATGGCTTCCGTACTAGGATGTTTTATATGTATGCCATGTTATATTATTAGACTCATGGTAAAAATTAATACATATAATTTAATTTATTAATTTCTAGTTGCATGTAACACATGATATCCAACAGTCGATGGCGATAGCATACATATTTGAAGAATACCTACGTACCAAACTATAAACCAATAAATCCAAATTTATTTTATTGACAATAACATCTCAATAGAGACAAAATTGGGATATTATAGAAGAACCAGGAACTCTTTATTTATTTATTTATTTTTTTTATTTATTTATTTATTTGTTTATTTGTTTATTTATTTATTTATTTATTTATTTATTTATTTATTTATTTATTTATTTATTTATTTATTTATTTATTTATTTACTGTATAAAAACATTTACTTAAAAAAGTACGAAAACAAAGGTACATCATTAGAGTACAAATTATTGAATATTTTAAGGTATTATATTTTCTGCATAAAATATATATGTCAGGATAGGACACTGTGGAGTTTGGGCCTTTTTTCCTACCACGAATATGTAAACAGCTTGATGGTATGTATGTATGAAGATTAGGTATGGAACTAAAAGTATGCGCCAGAAATAACATTTTGCGCAAGCTCACCTGGACAATGTGGCGTGTGACGCCATCAGTGCTGAGGACTTCAGCTTAGGGTTAATGCCTGTCTGCGGCGGAATATGCGTGTCTGGTTTGGCAGAAATCTACTCACTCCAAACAGGTGGACGTTGCCTTGAATGATATAGCACGAAAAGTCTCGGGGTGCTTAAAGTCCACACCAACTGAGAGAATGTACCCAATAATTGGAATTGCCCCACCACATATCCGATGTAGAACTGCCGCAGATGCAGAGAGGCGCAAACAAATCCACGATATACGCCACCTTTTATACCATCACCAGCGGAAATATAATTTTCGACAAACGTCTTGAACGAGCTTCCGGTTGCGAAGAGCGCAAATTTGTGTCTTTTTGCTTCGTTGGTTTACGTGCAAATCGCTCCCCTTTTCGGCTAAAATTTCAAGATATTTGGTTACAACTATACCATATGCATCAAAATGATTTCGTTTCCTCTAGTGACGAAAACTATCTTCGATATATGTATATACTGCCTCAGAAATGGTTTTACCTAGTAAGGCAGTAATGATTATAGAAATATCTGGTATCTAATTGGAAAATAGAAATTCAGATAAGTTTATTGTTAGTTACTATATTTAAGAATAAAAATGTATATCTGAATAAATAAATAAATTTTTCAGTGAGTCTAATAATATGACACGGAGCTGTATGTTCGTACATGATACAGATTATATTTATGTATTAGTGGGGAAAACTATATATTGCTTGCCCAGGGTCTCTAAAATCTCTCCGAATCAGACCCAAGTTTTGGGACCAGACACCAGGGGGATACGATATGTGAGGAGGTGAAGGGACTCTGCCTATTCAGGGTTTGGAAGTTTGCAGATGTACCGAGGAATATTTTCAGCTTGGCTTTAATACATAATTCTCTATATATTATGTACATAGGGTTACCAGGCTGTTTCTGGTTCAGCTGTTTTGATTTAAAAAAACAGCGTTTTACTCTTAATTTAACTTAATTAATTTTGCACTCTTTTTCTCTTAGGTATTCCAAATTTCCCGTCTCCGAACTCTTTTTGTTTTGAATTGACACTTGAAGGAATGTATGCACTTTCACAAGCGGAATAGGCACACAATATTTATCTGTGCATAACAAAATGTTAATAAATACATTTTGCTGAAATTCTTGAGGATTCCTCAAGGTATGTCACGTCATATTCACTCTGAATAACGATTTCGCTCTCTAGATTAGTCTTTGAAAACGGATGTAAATCACAAAATACATAATTAGATACTACAGAACAAAAACTATAAAATTTCTTTCCAGTTGTTTCACCTATTTATTACTGTCTAACCAATGTATTTTTCCTGTTTTAAGACAGACAGTTAGATGAGTGTAATTATATATTTTTTCAATTTAAATTTGTAATATATTGATGTTGCGCCTTACAACAGGCAATCTTTATAGCTGATAGGCATTATATGTGTTTGCACGAATCAGGAGATCGGCATTCTTCGGGAGTTGGGTGATTGATATAAACGAGTGTCTGGGGTAAGGCCGGGGGCTTGATTGATCGTGGTTTGATCGTTTATAGTGCTCTCACGTTGTGGTTCATTGTATACTATTATTGTACCTACTTCCATCTTAAATATCTAATTACTGTATACAATAATACACTGTGTAAATAGTCAACGCGTGTATTTATTTAAAACATAAAATGTTCTTTAAAAGTAACATTTATTAAAAAATTTAACTTGTATTACAATTGCGTCATCAACGAATTCAAATAGATAAATAGATTTGAGGTTTGAAATATTTTTGTAATAGGGATATTGAAAAAAACATTTTACCAAGTACAAAATAACTTAGTATCATAAATCATGCTGAAAAATGAGTTACTGAGTGGCCTGTACTCCCGTAACTATCTGGGCATCGTCCTTTTCAGGCGTAAAAGATGTTTTTCTATTTATTTATTTTTGTTTTCTTGTTTTATACATGTGAACTGCTTTCGTCTCAATAAATTTTATTATAATTACAGTAATACATTATGTATTGTAATAATTTCTAAGATATTATTGTATAGCTGTAATAAAACATTAAAACGCCACAAAGATACTTCCCCAAAAATAACGAAAAATTAATTTTAGTGCTGCGGTATCTATTCAAAGGTCTAGGATATAATAATATTATAAGAGGTATCAGGCAGGATATATTTCAGTAGGAAGCACCGAGAAACATTGTCAGCTAACTTCGAGCAAGGAGGTTGGTTGGGTATTGAATATGGTAGGGTAGTGTAGGGCAAACTACGCCACCAGAGAGAGGGTGCGTCAGTTGTTCCGTCACCCATAGACTTGTATATAAGCAGCTACCACCCTGGCTCATCGGTGCTATGCCCCCCCGATACCTATAACTGTATCCAAAGGCCTTTTTCATGTCATGTCATGCCACTAAAATGGTTTCATACTCATCTAGGAAGGGTGCTCTTCGCCACTTTTTATTATTTATATTAAGTTGTATGATAATTGATGTTAATAAATAAACAGGTAAAAATCGGTTGACAGTTCGCCTTTTAAGGACCTTTAAATTAAATATATATACAAATCCTTATTATGCATTTTATGTTGAAGTTAAGCAGATAAATTTATTTTATATACCCAATGATTTATTTTTCAAATTATGGAAAGACAAATAAGAAATGAAGAAAATTACCTTTGTAAAATAAATAATTGGGATGGTTTTTTGGATCAACAGTGATATTAGTAATTTTCTAACAGAAAGTTTTAAACTTACTTACTTCCGATGGCCATACAACTCCGGTAGAGCTTTAGCCTCCTGAACAATAGCGTTCCAAGCCTTCCTGTCAGCTGCAGTGGACTCCCAGTCATCACAAGCATTCAGGACGTTCAGATCTCGGGTAACATTGTCCATCAATCTCTGCCTTGGTCTACCCAGTGGTATCTTGCCTACAGGGTTATTTTGCAGGATACGTTTTGTGGCTCTTTCTTCCCCTGATCTGACAACATGTCCAATACAAGCTAATCTTCTGGACCTGATTTCGCTGGTGATTAAAGTTAATGCACAAATTTCTTAGTTTTAAAGTGAAAATAAATGATCAGATTTGAAGATGTATTGAGATATATTTTCGGCCTTCTTGGCTCAGATAGTCTGACTGTCGAGTCACAATATTGGAATCGGAGCCCAGTGGTGGCCCGATAACACAGTTTTCAATTGTATTTTCAAGTATTGATCTGTGAGACGATAAACAACATCAGTGTCATTTATTATTTGCAACTTTACTATAATCCGACGTAGTTTTTTATATTACCGAAACTGGCTAAACTTTGGATTATAGTCAAGTTGCAAATGAGGTCCTATAAGTCTCCATAATGCGCTATCTTGTTATTTATGCATTTTAAATTATCAATTGAGATAGTGCATGTTAGTTGCTCAAGAAACTATTCAAAATTAAAATAAGAAATAATAATATATTTAAGGAAAAGTCGCGACAGCATGCGCGCACATGATACAGCTTTGGTAGAAACAGATATACTTACGAGTATAACTTGATTACTGATACAATACAGGGATACGTTGATATACGGATTTATTAGGTTGTAGTGTTTCATATATATTATCCAAATTTATCTACAATCTGTGTAGTATTTCGCACATATAATCCAAATTATCTACAATCTCTGTAGTGTTTCATACATATGATCCAACTTTATTTACAATCTCTGTAGTGTTTCATACATATGATCATATTGTATTTCATACATTGGAACCAATTTTATCTACAATCTTTAATGTATTTCATACACATGATCCAAATTCATATACAATCTTTGTAGTATTTCATACATATGATCCAAATTTATCAACAATCTCTTGTATTACATACATTGGATCCAATTTCATCTGAGATCTTTAATGTATTTCATACACATGATCATGTAAGTAAGTGTGTATATAATGTGTCACTGGTGTCACTGGTGGGTGTGTCATTGGTCTATGATATATTGTGTCATTGGTACCTATATATTATTTTTCTATATGTTGATTTTTATGTTTTATTTTTTTGTCAAACAATATTTTTTAAGTACTCTGATTTTACGTGTTATTTTTATGGCAGTGTATTATTATTATTATTTCATTTATTATTATTGTTTTTTTTGTTAATTGTTGATCATATGGTTGATGTTTATGGTATTATTGTTTTGATGTGTGCGTATATATGTGTATCTGTGTATGTGTATATATGCATATGTGTATGTGTGTTACTGTTTAAATAAATAAATAAATATACAATATTTGTAGTATTTCATACACACGATATAAATTTATTTACAAACTTTGTAGTATTTCATACGTATCCGAAAAAATATTCTTGAAAAAACTGGTAGAGCATCATTTCATGTCGGTAGTTTCTAATACCCTAGTGAGGGGGAGAGAGGTGGGCAAACTAGAAATGACCCCACCGGTTCCCGACCGCCTGTCGCTTGTCCAGCCTTACTCCATCCTCTCCTTAACACCACTCTACCTCTCCACACACCCTACCCGTTATACCCCCATGTCCCCCTTATTCCTTTCTCTTTGTACAGGGGAGTTTCTATACTTTGCAAGGAACATTTCACGAGAAACTGCACAAGAAAGATTAGGTACCTACATTACCAGTACCAATGTTATTTAACACATTATTTGCTTTATGGTTTAGTACTTAAGTTTTTCAATATTTTAAAATAACTATTTATTTAAACACAATATAATTAAAGAAAAAATACATTGATTGATGAATGTTATTTAATAGGCTATAGTAGGCTATATATTATATTTTGAAAATAATTTTCCCAGTACCCTCAAAAGATACGTCTTTGAAATAAATAACAGTTTGTATGTACATCTTTATTCTATTGCATGAGTTTATTGCATTTGTTTAACACTTGTATTGTATAATTAATTTTATTAAAACCCCTTTTTTAATCATTTATAGTAAGTAACTAAAAAAACTAAAAGGTTTATGAAGTATATTTTTACTTCCATCGAAAGAGAATATGAAAATCTACCGACTGAGTTATTATTACAATATTCTAACAACTATTCTTGCTATTTAAAAAAAAACTCTAAAATTTACCTTTTCTGCACATATCAGGTGATATACAATATTTTTCGTGTTTCATACATTAGGAGGTAATTTAATGTGTATTTTTGCGTATATCTATATCCAAGGTATATTATGTACAAGGACCTTAGTAAAACATATTAATCTAAGAATCCATTTTTATAAAATAAATTCATATTATAAGATACCCAGTATTTAATATAACATACTTGTATAATGCTTTTCAAGGGGGCCAGTATCGTCAAACGGTGGAATCAAAACCATCATGATAACTCGATAAGATAATTATATCCATGATATGGGTCATCCTGAGGGTTTTGATTCCACTGTTTGACGGTACATAACCCCCAGGAATATTTTCATCAGAGTAAAACAGTATAAAACAAAATGTTCTATAATTATTGTAAAAGAAAAATAAAAATTATCTTTAATCAGTGCACAAAAATGATTTAAAGTAAGTCTTTAAATTTATATTATAAGTTCGTCTTTACAAAATTAAAATAATAATTAAATTCAGCTTTAATTTATTCACACATATATCAAATTTCGTTCATTTTAAATATTTAAAAGATACTTCCGTGCTATAAATTGAATTCCCCTGTAATAAATATACATACCTCACAAAACAATCTTCTTGTAGGGTTGCCATAGGGAAAAAAATATTTGATTTAAATTCAAATATAATAATTAATACCTATCTTCTTATTGTATTGGAATGCTTCGTATGCATTTATAAAACAACAAGTAAAAAGGTCAAACCTTGAATTCTCTTTCCAAGAGAGCGAGACCGACCAGGTTTGATACCCTGATACATATCGTGATTCCCTCGCCCTAGGGGGACATAAGCGTGAGGAGGTCTCTGGCTCCGGAGATTAGCAGATTTCCCTTGTTAATTAAAACTTCAACAACACGCGTTTTTCTTCAGACATTTTCTACGTACATAAATACATACCTATATTCTCTATACTTTCGTGTGTTGCGCATGTGAATTTCAGAGATTATCAACTATAACTTTCTAAAATATTATGGTGAGGATTTTTCAAACTAATCTAACCAAGCAAAATTAAATAGCCTATTATATATGCACATACCAATATTTTATTACTGACCAGGGGGGCAAGTCTGGCCAAACGTCAAAATCAAAACCCTCATGATTTACCCATATCGTGGATATAATTATCATATGGAGTTCTATAATTTCCTAACATATTAAAGACTCCATATTATATTAATAAAAATACTTATCCACCAAAAAAAGTAGAATTAAAAAAAATAATTATTGTAACTCAAATTTCTGCAAATCAATGCGTAAATTAAATCTACACAGTCAATGCATTAAAATATAGTTAAATTAGGATAAGATAACATGACTACCTATTAGTAGTTTTGACAAAATAAATAGCTACGATGGTGTTTCCTAATTTTGAATCTAATTAATTATTAATGAAAAGTTTTGTTGTGTTATTACATTTAAATATAAATTAATTTTATTTGGTGTTTTGTAAGCATATTCATTTAAAGTTAAAAAATAGCTAGCAAATCTAAACCATGTGTTAGTTTGTCTTAATGTACATTTCTTTGTAGAAAATAACACTGATTTCATAATAATATTACTATTTTTTACTTTTCTTCAAAATATCCTCTTTTTCAAATAAATAACGCGAATAATAACACTGCTTTTCTACAAAAATAACACTCGTTTACCAAAAAATAACGCGAAAATAACACTGCTATTATACAAAAATATAACGCGAATAATGCAGGTTATTATGTATATAATTTGCTAAAAAAATCTTCCATGAAAAGGCATGGCTCGTTCATGACATATACTTTTGATTTTGAATTATGAGTATTATGTATGAATTGTCGATTATCAACTTAGTTTGTATGGGCCAGAGATAGTTAATTTAACTCATCGGACTCCATGAAGATAGTGATAAATAATTAATATTTCAACCAGTTATTTGCATTTAATTACTACACAGAAATATATTACATGTAGTGATACACAATATTTAATTTTTCGGATTATTTCAGGATTCAGAGAATAACGTCTTGCATTGATTGAAGTGTATGTTTAATTTGATCTATGAATTTATAAAATATCGAATCTTTTAGTAAATCACATTTTTTTCATCCTTTTCTCTGCACTGAAATTTTAAATCGATTTTTAATTAACTTCTCGACCAGTTAGACCTATGAAACATTCAGAATTTGAGTATTCCAAATTTTCAGCTTGATTCATTTGATAAAATTGAACAATTTTGTATTTCATACAAAGAAAACAATAATTATATACTTTTTTACATGGCTACGTGGGGACACAAGCTATTAGAATTTAGGAACTAACCTAATTAGGTACATTAAACCGAGTATTTTTATGAATGTATTTTTAAGCGAAGTGAACTTTTGGAAAGGAAGTCCTTAATTTATTTTTATTTTACTTGTTATAGTTTAAAAAAAGTATACAAAATTTTTAGTGCCAATGATTTTAAATCATATTGATTGATTTTTGTATTATTTTGAAGAAAATGTATAGCTTCTCGGACAACTAACAGGTACTTTGTCAAATATTGATTTAACACGCACCTAATAACAAGTTGCCACATTCTGGAGACTTACGTTACTTTCGCTTAGGAGTCAGATATCTAACCTACTGAGCAACGAAGGTCGACAATTTTAATTAATTGAATCACATTTTTTTAAAAATCCCTATTAAATATTTTATAAGTGGTTTTTGTGTTCCTTCTTAAATTTATGCATAAAATTTAGGGAATCAAAAGAACATCACGGATCCCGCGAATTCTTTGGCGTGTTGCCAAAAATCTTTGTTCGTCTCAGGTTTGGCATGCGTGCCACGCATTCGCCAACGCTGGTGTAGGCAGCAGTGCCTCCTATACATAGAGCCTATACAAAGTATAGAAGTCTAGAGTAGAGAAGTAGACGAGAAGGATTGCCGAGTGGGACTTGTCTTACCATCACCCACCGCCCACTGACACTCTTCTCTCTTCTGCTCTCCGGATCACCCCAGCCTCCTCCTATAACCTTCGATTAACCAGGCGTTGCCAATCTATTTCTTTAATTATTGAGAATTACACCTAGCTGTTTCAAAGATTTTTTTTAATGCACATCTGCCGAAATTCACACCTATTTTAATTTAAGCGAGTGGTAAAACTATACAAAAATATACCTACCTCTATAAATTTTTATCAATTTGGAAATAATAATATATTTTTATTCTTTCATTCACTCCTAATTATTTGGATTTGCAGATTTTTTTACTGAATAATATTTTATAATCTATAAATTTATCATGTATATTAAAGCAAAAATAAAATCATAAATACATTATTATAATATCAGATCAATAGATAATTTGAGAGGCTAGGTACCGAGATGACAGAGAAAGATATTTAGTTTTTACTATCCACGCTATGGAATAGTGGAGAGTCATGATTTCACAATTATTCAGCGTTTTTTTTTTGCATAAATTTCTCAACGGGTGTCATGTAGAGAGTGCATACTATGATTTTTCGTCGTGATGTGTTTGTATGTATGGCGTATGCCGTAACCTTTAGGTGTCCTCTCTACAGCCCAAACTATAAGTCCGATTGATTTTATATTGATATCATACATGTCCATAAACTTAGAGCTGATAAGTTTTCCATAGATATCCGTTAATATCTTATTTATGATATCATCTGACCAAACTTTAAAAATGCTCTCACGGTGTGGAAAATCGATGTATTTTAATATTGCTTGAACTTTTGATACAATAAAAATACACTTTTCTAAAAGTGCATTAAAGGATTGTCAAAATTTAAAGAATAAAAATCTATGGTCTGCTATATCAATGTGAAATAAATTTCATATTTGTATGAAAAATACATACATATATAGCAGAAGTAAAATAGCTTCTGTATGGAAAAATTGAGTGATCAACTTCATACTAATATTGTATGTGCCTCTATAGACAAGTGTATTTTTTTACTCTCCACTACTATCTTCCTCAAGGGGTAGGCAGTGAGAACCGATAACCGTATTCTTCTATCTTGACACATATACATCACCTCATCAACATTGATACACTGTATCATACATGCTCATCTTGCTAGTATCATGTAAAAAATGCATACAATGATTTCCGTGACAATGTTTTTGTGTGTATGGTGTATTGTGAAAATTTTGTCCTCTGGGAATCTTATATTTGTCTAAGAATCTAAATAAAATGTACTTCATATTTAGTGTTGGCTACAACTCACTCGTTTTTACATCAAAAATATTTAATGAACTACAAAAAAAATTATAAAACATTGTTGTTTTAAAAAAAAATATTATATGATTAGCGAGAAATAAGTGTATATATAATCGTGTGGTGTGAATAATATGTGTGTTAGTGCTCTGTCTTTATTATTGTTTTATTTTTTCTTTGATGTTTAAATTGTAAAAATTATGAATAAAATTGCAAGATAAAATGCAAAGTTGCAGTGAAAATAATAACGAAAGTATTCAACGAGAAATATCATCACAATTCTATAATAAAATTTGAACAAATAATGTCATTACAGCACGAAGAAAATACACATTAAATAAAAAACGATTAATGCACAGTAAAATGATATAATATATTTGATGATATGATTGTTTTTTGTAACAGTATAAAAGTATGTATGGCGTTTGTGATTATGGTATTTAAAGCTTGAATTTTCACTACTTTGGATTTCATATATCCGGATACAAATTGCCGGATTCCGTTTTACGTTTAATAGAGATGTATAAAAAATCATGATTTCCGGATAAACCGGAAGCTTTCAGTCGATACCGTGCAATGAATCGCGATAAAAACGATATGATTGTAAATTTATATTTTGAAACTCGTAGACGTGGATGAATTTAAGGACTGTTGTCTTTGGTAGCAGTTTTGACGCTGCAAAATATGGACATATTCGTACATTAGATATTTTTAGTTGGTGTAGCATAACAACATTATGTCTTTTGTCAAAAAGTTGAAAATGGAAATGAGGTTGGAAACTATGTAGATAGGATATCCCTGCAAAGCACATGTCACACCTTATGTGAAGGAGGTATTAGGGTAACATGAGGTTGAAAGAGGGTGGTGGCGGCTCACATAGCCTTCCGACATATCCCGTAATACGGTGCCAGGGGTTTTTCCTGGTAGATGGATGCTTCCGCTAAGTACCTACCTAAATACATACTACGTTTTGGGTTTTGCTACAAGCGTTTCTAAGAACCTGTCCTGGCTGCTGTATATGATAATTATATACCTAGTTGTTTTAAACCTTGGCTGGTGTATGGAAGTATTTTATAGAATTTAAAGTTTAAATCCTACTATGTATAACAATTGTTTTTATCTGTACTGTATTGAACTGTCTCTGACAATATATAAATGTACTGTGTTAACAAAAATAATTTATCTACAATTATTAATTTTATGGTTTATTTCCGTGGTTTATGGTTTATATAATAATACAATTATATTAATTACAATAATATAAAAAAAATATTAAGGAAATCTAAAATAGTAAAAATAATAAATCGTATATTTTTTACCGAATAATAATTAATTCTAATAAGTTTTCTGTTTAAATGATCTGGAAATGTTGTCTGGATCTGTGAGACGATTAATATCTTGTTATTAGGTGCGTGTTTAATAATTATTTGACACCTGTTAGTTGCCCGAGAAGCTACATTAAAATAAAATTAAATAAAAAAAATTCATAATGTATCAAAATTATAATTTAAATTGAAATAAAAGTAAGTCAATATGTCCGATTAATAATTTTAATCAAAACTCATTAATTTTATTGTACGTACCCACATAAAAATTGGTCTACATTTCCTATGCATTCGTTGTGATTTTTTAATAAATTATGGAACTTATAAATAAATTAAAAATATTATATTGACATTGAATGACTTCGGAAAATATATTTATGTTATGATTAAAATTAAAATTTTGGTTTAACGAAATGAAAAGCTAGAGTTGAGGGAAGATGAAAGAATAACTTTTGTATATTCGTTCTGCCACGTGTTTATAATATAAGGTACCTACTCTTATATAATATGTATTATCTTACCTCTGGAATATGTCTTGTTTTCTTCTTAGAGGAAGGTTACATATGTGGAATATGGTCTGAGAGGTTCTGCCTATCCCCTTTTGGGGCTCCAGGGGGTTAAGTGAAGGGGTATGTGGAGTGGTGCGGTGGGGAGGGAGGGGGGATGTTGTGAAATTTGTGCCAAGATTAACCCGACACACATCAGAACTTGTAACACAACACGTATTGGAGATTAATGTATCAAATATCGTGCGGTATTATCGGTACCTACTAATACACACAGACATGGCATGTAATATTTACACAATATACGCACATAAATTCGATGTTAACTATATACAATAGTCTTCTTCCTCTTTAAGGATTGCTCAACGTCCTAGTTCCAGTTTCATCCACAGCAGTTCTCCACTGACTCCAAATGACAGTATTTCTACGAATTTGAATATGATCGTACTGATTGAAGTAAATTTTTCTATGTAGATTCAATAGATTGTAAGACGTCAACCAATAAATAGACTAAAATGGCATTGTTTTTATCTGGAATTGTATGGGTTTTATTAGAAGTCTACTTTCATATTTTTTTCAAAAATCATATTCGAACAAATGGGTACCCCATGGGTTTACCCTGTGACCCATGTGTGATTTTTTATGATATAAAATATGTATTAAATGTAAATGAAATTCATCTAACCAACTAACATTGAACGCTGCTTTTCAATTGTATTTTTTTGTTCTGTGATTTTATAACTACTCGTATTTTTAAATGAGATTACTGAGTTTGTAAAAAAATGAAGTTTTATGCATTTTTTGTATCTACTCTAATTTACTGTATTGCTATTATAAAACGAGTGGATTGTGGCCAACACATCACTAACAATCTTGATTTAAATATTTTATTATGAATACTTGATAATTATTCAATGCCATTTTATGAAATTGATGTGCCTATTTACCAATTCGAAAATAAAAGTAAGAAATTTCGAGTTTCCTGATCTGGGGTCACTTTGAAACGTTCGACTGTTAAAAAAAGATATCATTCATAATCTAATGGGGTCTAAGCGAGTATTAGATATACATATTTGCAAAATTTGAAAAGAATCGAATGAGTACATTAGTCTATGATCGATAACGTAAAATAAACACGCCGTAGATAGCACACATCACACAGCACATACCAAACACACAGATGCATTGTGATGAAACTTTCAGAATTCAATCTCAGCATGATACTAAATGATAATCTGCAATAAAAAATAGTCTTAAAAATTGCGAAATCATAACTCCCCACTATTTCACTTGAGTTAGTGAGGAGTAAAAATCAATATCTTAGAACAATAATAAAATACGCCTTAAATTTTGCAACGAGTATAGCACAAATAGTTAAATCAATATTTTATTTTCAAATAATATTATATTATATAAATTAGGTATACATAATTTTTTTGTTGCATAATTTTATTTTAAAATTAAGTATTTTTTTAATTAGTTTAGGTCGCCACCTCCACATCACGGTCCTTATTTCAACTTATAATATAAAGATAAATCTCAAAACATTGCCAATATTTTTCCATAAGTTTATGTATATTCACTTATTGCCCACTAGCTTTTATGTCCCGCCGTTGGCCAAGAATGTAAATTAGTGAAGGAATAAGCAATCGTTTATATAATATTGTCACAAAAAATATTTGCTAATTCGTAGTATGAAAAGTAGTTTGAAATTTGATTGAGTTTAAGCGATGTAAAATGTTCAAGTGATGGCCACAACCCATTTGTTTTTATATATAAGTAGGTACATACAATTTCTGCACGCATGGACTATGGTAAATGGTTTTAAATATGACTGATTATAAAGAGACAACGTTGTAAAGAGTTTGGATTTGGCCACAACCCCTATTTTTACTCCTCACTAACACAAGGTGATATAGTGGGGAGTTATGATTTCGCAATTTTTAAGGGTATTTTTTTTTTTGCAGATTATCAACTAGTATCATGCTGAGATTGTATTCTGAAAGTTTCATCACAATGTATCTGTGTGTGTGTGCAGTGTGCTATGTGCTATGTACGGCGTGTTCATTTTACTTTATCGATTATAGACTAAAGTACTCATTCGATTCTATTCAAATTTTGCAAATTTGTATATCTAATGCTCACTTAGATCCCATTAGATTTTAAACGACATATGAATAGTGCTTCTCAATTTTTTTAACTGTCAAATATTTCAAAGTGACCCCAAGCTCAGGAAACTTAAAATTTGAAATTTTTATTTTCAAATAGGTAAAAAGGCTCATCACTTTCATAAAATGGCATTCAAGAAATATCAACTTTTCATAATAAAATAAAAAAATAATTAAACAAACTCATTTCATAAAATCGCTGAAAATTTTCCATACAAAATTTGAGTACGGAACATCTTTGACTAGGTATATACCAAAGACCTTATAATAATATATACTGACTAAAGGTAATATATTAACATTATTATTGTGAAATTTGCTCTGTTTATGTTAAATTATTATTTAATTTTACTCTTTTACATCATTTTTCATAATATCTTATATGAATATTAGGAAAATGTTTATTTTATCAGTTTTTTTTAGAAACCGAACGTCATGATAGTTTATTTTCTAGGAATATACTAGTTACAAATAAATATTTTGTGTTTTTTACATACATACTATCATGCCTTGTTCATATTGAGGTAGGCAGAGAGAACTGAGCGCCATACTTTCCTATCCTGATATACTTTTCTCGCTTCACTTAATCCAAACATTGCCTCATGCACACTCTCCTACTATCTACACATCAGATTCCATTCATGTGATTTAAATGAGTCTTTCTCGACCGACCTCTATCTCTTATTCCGCATCTTTTAGCCATGTATAATTTTTTTGTCAACTGTTCTTCATCTGTTCTTTCTATGTGGCCGAACCACTTAAGGACATATATTATATTTTTATTTTGCATGTGGTGTCCTTTTCCAACATACATTCTGTTCTTGTGCTTACTTTTTTTATTCAATCACACATCGTCTTATTACACATTTGTCTGAGAGACCTCATTTCAACGGCAGTTATTCTACTTGGGAAACTTGATGTTTTACTATGTTGTTTTGAAAAATATATAAAAAGAACATTATTTACATTGAATTACATTCATGTATTCTCAATGTAACATAAAGAAATTAAGTTTATAAAAAATAACAAAACAAATAATATTCATCAATTACTAATTTCCCATGTAAAGTTTGAATTTAGAACAACTTGTATAGACTTAATATTGATTTTTGAAATCATAATATTGTGTATGTTCATCATGAGTAACAAACAACTATATTTTTCCAGACCAGCCATAACATGTCATGCATAGAAAACTTTTATATTACTATATATAATTTATATTTCACAAAGTATGCTTTTGAAAAATTTCTTTTAGAATTTTTGGTTTATTGTCTTAAAATTATGCACAAAAGCTAAATAAATATTTCATGGTATTAGTTAAAGCAGCACTTCAGAGATCAAGTGAATTTTTTTTCCTATATTATGTTTAGTATTATATATTAAAAGTGTTCTTTGATTGACCAGACTCTATTGAGCAGTCTCTCTCGCACCCACACATTTACAGATCTATGTCACTGTGCACTACGAGCTCAGGAGATTAGTCTGTGTATAATAAATCGTTAAATTTTAGTGACTTTATATATATATATATATATATATTATATATATATATATATATATATATATATATATATATATATATATATATATATATATATATATATATATATATATATATATATATATATATATATATATATATATATATATATATATATATATATATATATATATATATATATATATATATATATATATATATATATATATATATATATATATATATATATATATATATATATATATATATATATATATATATATATATATATATATATATATATATATATATATATATATATATATATATATATATATATATATATTTGTAAAATAGAAATAGAATAATGTTTATAAAGAAATGCTTTTACTCATAAGCAAAATTTGAATGAAAAACAGCTTTTGTTATACTGAATGAGGGCAATATAGAAATATTATTTTCAATATTTGTCTTGTTTGTAGTAAATCATTTGTCTAATTTAATTATTATATTTATAAAATTTCTCATACCTAATGTATGTGATTCTTATACATACCATAATGCCATGATCCTCACATGGTATACAGAGAAAACTGAATGCCATATATCTTGACACACAATCATCGCCTCGTCAACATTCATACATCTTCTTATACATCTGTTCTTCACGCTTCTAACCTTTTCGTCTTTCAAAATACCATTCACATGGTCATGCCATCCCTTTCTTGGGCGGCATTGATTTCTCATTTCATTCCTATGCGCATTGTATATTTGTTCGTCAGGCATTCCTCATTCATTCTCCCCATGTGGCCAATTAATGAATGAAATGAATTCATCATTTTCATTCTATTAATGACATCTATCTTCATCTTAAATTCTATTACAGATTCATCTTAGTGATCTCATTTAAACTGCATTTATTCTGCTTTCATGTGACTTCTGCCATGTCCAGGTTTCACTTGCATACATCAAGGTTGGCACTTTTAAGATAGCGTTATCTATGGCATCTTTAGCATCCTTTGATATGTTGCGGTCATTTATAACTGGTCTAAGTGCTCCATTCTCTCTGTTTCTTGCCATAACTCTTCTTTCGATCTCTTTATCAATCCGTCCATTCCGGTGTTCCGTTGCTTCCCAAATAGACATATTCGTCTACTTGCTTGAGCCATTTGTTCTCTAATTTTATTTGGTACGCTGTTCTGCTATCACTCTTTTGAAACACCATTTGAACTTCGATTTGCTGGCATCCATTCTCAGTACGTTCTCTTTACATCCTTCATATACTATACTTACTGAATTGTCAACGTTTTGACATTTCTCATATACCTACTAAAATTCAGACAGATAAATTTAGACGAATCGGAATGGGACATATTATGAATATTTCGATTTGTGTGATAGATTTTGTATTTTAATGAATTATTGTGTTGTTTTTCTTTTTAATTGTTGTGTTGTTTAATACGAGTTTTATGTTTTATTTTTACCATATTTTTATAATGGCTAAGAGGCCGTGTATGTGAATATAAATAAATAAATTTCAGACCCTTGCTATCCTCCATAAAAGTTCTGATGCAACATTCAACGTATAGATTGAAGAGCCATGGAGATAGCATGCACCCCATTATTTATAGAGAACTATGTTGTTACTGTGTCGGTGACACAAACACGTGATATTCAGTAGTGGCCAAAAGAATGGAAACTTTTTATTTTGACTACATTTTTCAACTTACTAGGTGATTCATTTTACTTTTTCATTGAAATTTTATTGCAATCTTATTGTTTTTAATGACAAATATTTTCTTTTGTTTATTTCGCAAGAAACAATAAATATTTTCTTAATTATTTTAACTTTTTTTTACAAAATTAGTTAATCCTTTCTAATTTGTCTCATAATGAGTTGTAAGGAACATATACCTTACTATTTGATGATATGAATCATCATTATTACTCACATTTTTTTCTGGAAATTTGTTTTTTTGATGTCTGTGATCATTAGAAAGTAATTATTGAGGATATTTGAAATCCTATCTAAGCAAGAGCTATTAGTCTGTCGTTCGTCCTGTACTGTGTCATTTGTAAGTGGTTGGAGTGTTTTTTCAAGTTCTGAGATTATTTTATTCTGAAACTTCTTCTGAAACGTGCTTGGAGGCTACTGGTCACCTACAAAATGTAGTAGAGCAGTTACCCTGCGAGAAGAGGGATATACATATAAACAAATTGCTGAAAAGTTGGGACACAGAGCGTCCAAGTCTGGAGTTCAAAGGTCTGCGAGAGGTTCAAAGTCTCCAAAAGTTTACACAATGCTGTAAAATCTGGCAGAAACCAGAAGACGTTATTGATAGACGACAGAAGGATAACGAAATTAGCTCTTCAAGACCGTAGATCCACTTCGAGTGATATCCAACACATCCTTGCTGAGAGTGGTATAATTGTAAGCGATAGGACGATTCGACGACGCCTAGTCAACAATGGATTAAGGGCCAGAAGGCCAAGAAAAAAGCTTACTTGAATAGTAAACAAAGGGAAAAAAGACTCATAGTTTTTTCAAGTCAAGTTTGTTAAAAATGCAGAAAAATATCAATAAACATTAGGTTTCCGTTGATTTAATTCACGTATAAAACTTTTTTAACGCACGTGATATTTATCTTAACTAACATGTAACTTCATCATGTATTAGGATGTTTTAATAAATCATATTATATTCAATTACTAGATTCAGCGTTTTATGTTCTCTTAATTTCTCCCAAATGTAAAACAAAATGTTTAATTTTGTTTTATAAAAGACTGTACTTAACATCTATAAAACATATTGTCATATAAAAGGAATATAACAGGTTCATCGACAACTACATATTATGTTTTATAAAAGTTTTTGTTTTTCATTTATAAAACCAACTGTTGAATAATAGGTATATAAACGTCACACTAATAATTTTATGTCCTATTGAAGTCATCCATAATACCACTATACAATCGTCTATTAAAGTTTTTTCTAAAACGTTTATAGGCCAATAAGTTGTTTAGATGTTATAATAATACTCTTTTTAGGACGATATTGTCTTTTTAAAAATCTTTATACAACTGAAATGTTTTTACGACTTACAGCTTTGTTAAGTTAACATTTCGATTAAGACCATTATGTGATCCTTGTATAATTACGTTGCAAAAACGTTTATGGGACGTTGCAATTAGACTATTTAGTTAGACGACTTAACCGTCAGATGTACAACGTCTATACGACTAACAGAGTTAGTTAATAACCACTATAAAACTCCTATACGACTAAAAGTCATAGGTATATTGCTACGCCCACCTCCACCCGTTCCGCATATGGGGACTGAAACGGCCCCTTCACAGAACGCTAGTAAGAATGACAAAGAATGCATGGCACGAAGAGTAGCTCTAGAAGCTCCTCTAGACTCGTGGTCTCGGCACAATTGTGCAAAAAATAACAATCAACGTCGGTGAACATAATATTCACAAACATGGATTGTCGCGAGAGTACTTCAAGCCTGTGACTGTAAAACTGGGCATCAGAGAGTTGACCAAGGACACTCTGGAATTTAATTTTTTTTTTTTTTTTTTTATTCAGCAGATAGAAGGGCACTATAGCCATGGCAAAACAATTTGAAGGCTGTAAAGTTCTTCTTAGAGACCACTAAATCCGCATGCCCAATGGGACCTTGAAGAGGCCCACGGACTGCCGCGAGGAGCTCCGTTCTGTTGTAGGACACATTTGGGTGAGAGCATTCCCAGAGGATGTGCTCTGAAGTTTGGTCAGGGTGATGGCATAACTGACATGAGGACGAGTTTACAAGGCGGAATCTATGAAGGTAGCTATTAAAGCTGCCGTGTCCTGTAATAAACTGAGATGTCCAGAAATCTGGGACGGCCCAAGATTGACGAAGTCTAGTCCTCACATCAGGGAAAAACAAGAATGTTGTTCGTCCCACGGGGCACGAGCTCCATCGAGCCTGCCAAGAGTCCAGCAGAGCTTCCATGGTGATGCTGTTAATGTTTCTGGGGGAAATAGGGCCTTCGGGGGGATGAAGCCGAATCTCACCAATTTCAGAAGACTGTCGTTTCATCAAATGGTAAGAAGCGCCACGCCTCTGAGTTTCCAAGTCCAACGGAGCCAGTCCCGTAAGAAGAGGGAGAGAATCCGTCGCACATGTTCTATAGGCTTTGGATAGGGCCAAGAGTGCGAACCTTTGGCCAGAGAGCAATTTCCTGCGAATGTATTGAAGACTACAAGATTGTGACCAACAACCCGAAGCATAACATGCAATTCCAAGAAAGACTGCATTGTAAAACACCCGTGCTGTGGGGAATTTCAGACCCCAATTGACCCGAGATATATGGGCAACTTTGTAGAAAGCTGTTTTTGCCTTATCAACAGCACTGCTGACGTGCTGATTAAAAGACAGCCCCCTCTCCAGAGTAACTCCAAGACATGTAATGTGACTCTTGAACATAATATTAGTTCCCAAGAACTGAATAGTGGGTTGCCTTTTTAAGGTACCTTTTAGCACAATACCAAATGTCTTTGTTGGAGCAAACGAGAGTTTGTTACATTCACCCCAATCAGAAACCAAAGACAGAGCAAGATCTGCCGAGCGCTCAATGGCCCGACGCGAGTTTCCACGAATAAGGATAGTGGCATCGTCAGCATAAGCATAGATTTCACAATTTTCAGGAAGGGGTAAGTCAAGAAAGTCGTCAAAGAGTATATTCCATAACAGAGGACCAAGAACCGAACCCTGCGGACACCCTATACTCACAGACCGCTCATGTAGCTGTTGTCCACCAGGAGTGACTACGCATCGATTTGAAAAGTAGCTTTTAATAATGGAATATATGTTATTCGAAATTTGACGATTTTTAAGCTTCCAGAGAATTAAGGGCCACATTCATAGGTATAACTCTTATTTATACGACTTGTTTGCTAGTTGGATTGTCTCTGGGGGAAACATAAAATTAAAATAGTCGCATCATTTCTATCTTCGGCCTTCGTGGCTCAGTTGGTTAGGTATCTGACTACTGATCCAAGGGTCCCAGATTCGATTCCCGGTGGAGACACAGTTTTTAATTGTGTTTTAAGTCTGGCTCTGTGAGACGATTAATACCATAAGCAGATCGTAAGTCTCCAGAATGTGGCAGCTTGTTATTGGTGCATGTTAAATAATTATTTGACATTGTACCTGTTAGTTGCCCGTGAAGCTACATAAAACAAAAAGTTATAATATAATATTATGCTGATTAATTATTTAAATGTTTTATCAAATGACAGAACGAACGCGTATAATATCTGTCAAATGACAAATGTCAACCACGGTGGACGGTGCTGCCAGGACTTAAATTTTTAGATATTATTGGAGAGTTGCACGAAAAAAATATGAATCCTTATGAAGAAGGGGTTGAACTTAACATTGTTTTTACTCCTCACTACCCCAAGGGGATTTATGAATTCGTAATTTTTAAGGTAATTTTTTATTGCAGATTATCAACTAGTATCATGCTGGGATTGCATTCTGAAAGTTTTATCACAATGTATCTGTGTGTGTGTGTGCTGTGTACTATAATATGCTACGTACGGCGTGTTTATTCTAGATTATCGATTATAGACTAAAGTGCTCATTCGATTATTTTCAAATTTTGCAAATTTGTATATCAAAAACTCGCATAGACCTCATTAGATTTTGAAGGATATCTGAATAGTGCTTCTCATTTTTTTTAACTGTCAAATATTTCAAAGTGACTCCCATACTCAGGAAACTCGAAATTTGTTATTTTTATTTTCAAATTGCTAAAAGGGCACATCACTTACATAAAATGTCATTAATAAATATCAATTTTTCATAATAATTTATTTAAATAATAAAAGAATTAAACTCACTCATTTCATAAAATTGCCGAAAACTTTCTATAGAAACTTTGAATACTCTATAGTGACTTGTTAGTGAGGAGTTTAGCGTTGGCCACAACCCACTCGTTATATATTGTCATCGAACGCAAATGTGTTTTAAATATTTAGTAATTTTGGATGATGGGAAATGGCTTAAAAATTAAATAAACAAAAGTACTGAAAAGATTCTAGTGTTGGTCACATCCCATTCGTTTTTATATTTTTCGTCAAGTGTGCATACCAATATATTATTATATTTTTGCACAATAAAACTGATCTACATTAAAGAAGAAGACTTAAATAGTTTTTAATTTGAATATAAACGTTGTGAAGAGTCCAGTAATGGCCACAACCCCGATTTTTTATTATATTGTCATCAAAATCAAATATGTAGTTATTGAAAATTAAGCAATATATGATGATATAATAAATGGTGTAAATTTCGATTGAAAAAAAGTATTGAGAAGATTCTAGTGATGGTCACATCCCATTCGTTTTATGTATTTTCGTCAAGTGTGCATGTTGTTTATAATATTTCTATACAATAGACTATAAGACTTAAAACTAACCCAAAAGACTAAATGAAAAAAAAAGAATAAGTATAAGACTATAACAAATAGTTTGTAATAAAAACTGACCCAATGGTCTACATAAAAGATGCAATAGAAGAATTACACAATAGTAAATGTATTATATAATAAACTGACCAAATGGTCTTCATAAAAGAAGAAGAAGATGAATTTTTTTCGCCTGGGAAAATATTTTACAAATCCGGAGGCGCTAAAGAGTATATTCAACTGTATGGTGCGTACCAAGCTGGAATTTGGTAGTGTTGTTTGGGCACCATGCCGGAAGAAATACTCCGAAATGCTGGAACAGATCCAGAAAAAGTTTTTAAGGTCACTTTACATGCGTACGCACGGAGTGTACCCAACTTACATGCATCACCCTGATCTCCTTGAGGCCTGTGCCTATCAGAGTCTCGAAAAAAGGCGAGATAATTCGTTACTTCTGGTGGGTTACAAGGTTGTAAATAATATCATTGACTGCCCAATTTTGCTTGAGCACCTAGGCCTTAACGCTCCCCCGAACTACATGAGAGGTAGAGGACACCACTTATTTAATTTACCTGCCGCTCGTACAGACGTGGTTGCTCGTAACACTCTCGTAAGAATGTCTGTTCTATTAAATGATTTAGCTGTTGAAGCTGACGTCTTCTTCTGGGGCGTTCAGCGATTTAAAAAATATATTAAATAAAATAACGAACAGGTGTCGCACTGTAACTGGCGTAAAGCTGTCGTGCGAGAAAAAAAAAAAATTGAAATATAGGAAATATTTTATATAAAATTCACCCAACGTCTACATTAAATAAGAAAACGAAGAATTAGACTAAAGGAAATAGTTTGCATAAAAACTAACCACAAGATCTACAAAAAATAAGAAAAAGAAGAATTAGACTATAGAAAGTAGTTAATATAAAAACTGACCCAAAGGTCTACATATTAGAAGAATAATTATACGTCAGGAAATAGATTGTATAAAAACTAACGCAAAGGTCAACTTAAAAGAAGACGAAGAAGAATTAGACTAAAGGAAAAGTTTGCATGAAAACTCTCCCTTGGTCTACATAAAAGAGGAAAAATTAGACTATAGGAAGTTAGTTTGTACAAAATTCAACAAAGGTCTACATAAAATTAGAAAAAGAAGAAATACGTTAAAAGAAATAGTTAGTATCAAAACTGGCCCAGAGGTCTACATAAAATAAGAAAAAGAATTAGATAATAGGAATAAGTTTGTATATAAACTCACCCAAAGGGCTACATAAAAGAAGAGGAAGAAGATGAATTAGACTATAGGAAATAGTTTGTATAAAAACTCACCCAAGGTCTACATAAATTAAGAAAAAGAAAAATTAGACTATAGGAAATAGTTTATTTATGAACTGTCCCAAATGACTTCACAAAAGAAGAGGAAGAAGAATTAAACTCCAAGAAATAGTTTGTATAAAAAATCACCCAAAGGTCTACTTAAATAAAAGAAGAATTTCACTATAGGAAATAGTTTGTAGATTGAATGACATGTATGGTATGTATGTAGGTACCTATCTACAATGATGTTCTAAATTAATTCGAATTCAATTTATAACAAATTTTATTTGAATATTAGAATGTGTCCGTTACCATAGTAACCATAGAACATGTAAAAAATATCAAATGGTTTGTAGACATTTTTTGAATAATACATATGTAGGTACCAACATTGGTTTGTTCGATGCCATAAAAATGAAAATTGTCCGAAATATCAAATATTATATACAAATTATGCAATTTTATTATGCCTATATCTTTACTAATAATTAACAGACTTTTACAATATACGTCTTAAAACTTGCTGTAATGTCTTGTGTTTCATTTTATTATTTCATATTTATATTTATTTCAAAGGTTTATTATTTTCAAGAACATATTCATTCGGTAGGAAAATGAAATATTGTATGAAAAGATATTAAAATGGCGGCATTTATGTACAAAACGCTTACTTTAAAAATAAGTTAAACATTATAATTATACAAAATATTCACCATGTTTTTCACTTAAACGCTAAGTTATACTTGAAAGTAAATTTTTTTCGTGTAAATACGTACTATACTAACTTTTAAACTAACAGATATTTGCGTGCAAAATGTACACTTTTTTGACAGATACGACTTGGAAAATTTTGTATGAAAAAAATAATTATTGAAATATTTTTAAAATTCAACCTTAGATTTAACACATATATATATATATATATATATATATATATATATATATATATATATATATATATATTATATATATATATATATATATATATATATATATATATATATATATATATATATATATATATATATATATATATATATATATATATATATATATATATCTATATATATATATATATATATATATATATATATATATATATATATATATATATATATATATATATATAATATATTATATATATATATATATATATATATATAATATATATATATATATATATATATATATATATATATATATATATATATATATATATATATATATATATATATATATATGTATATATATATATATATATATATATATATATATATATATATATATATATATATATATATATATATATATATATATATATATTATATATATATATATATATATCGTTAAGGCCTAGGTGCTCAAGCAAAATTGGGCAGTCAATGATATTATTTACAACCTTGTAACCCACCAGAAGTAACGAATTATCTCGCCTTTTTTCGAGACTCTGATAGGCACAGGCCTCAAGGAGATCAGGGTGATGCATGTAAGTTGGGTACACTCCGTGCGTACGCATGTAAAGT